>BGNK01004414.1:0-52823 GCA_003297005.1 Symbiodinium sp. clade A Y106
CTTTCAGAATCCACGAAGCCAATATCGTTAAGCTCCGTCTCCAGCTCTGTGTTTGAAACGTGGATGCGGCATGACAGCATATTGGCAGAGGCGTCACAAGATACAGGCACCAATGACCATTGCCCTGCTTGCAACAACCTCTCCAAGTGTTTGCATAAGATAACACCGTTCCTCTCGTCGTGTACATCAATGCCAGCGGCCATTGCTTGCCGCCTGGGGATGAGGTGCTCAGCGACAACTCTTATGCTGAAGTCATAGTTGGGGGCCGTGAACAGGAACCCAAGCACGCTGCAACATGGCCGCAGCTCAGCTCCAAAGTAGTAGGTCTTTACGTTGTTGAACCATGNCTCAGCGACAACTCTTATGCTGAAGTCATAGTTGGGGGCCGTGAACAGGAACCCAAGCACGCTGCAACATGGCCGCAGCTCAGCTCCAAAGTAGTAGGTCTTTACGTTGTTGAACCATGCCGGGACATCATACTGGTGAGCTGATGATTCCTCAATGGGCTTTACCTGAAGCATGTTCTTCAGCAGCATCAGCAATGTGTCGGNTCCAAAGTAGTAGGTCTTTACGTTGTTGAACCATGCCGGGACATCATACTGGTGAGCTGATGATTCCTCAATGGGCTTTACCTGAAGCATGTTCTTCAGCAGCATCAGCAATGTGTCGGTGGCTTTCGTGAACCGGTCGGAGGGTACCTCGGATGCAAAAAATGAATGAAAGTCGCAAAGACTCAACATCACCAAAACGGGGGCCAGAGGAAGTTGCCATTTATTCGCTCAGTCGCTTGGGAAGATTGTCCTGAACCTTCGTGGATGCTTTGGTGAAGGTCAACTGCAATGTCGCGGGCTGTAGTTTCATCAAAAGTGCCAGACAGCAAACAGACGAAATCTTCCCGTGAACACCCGCGCCAACCTGCTTTTCGTCAGCCTGCGCTGAAGTGCCGTTGATACGTTTGTAACCGCAGTTTCATCATAACCCTCTAATGTCGAAGCAATCCATGCCAGTAACTCTGACGGACTATCCGGCACATTCGCAAACTCTTGTGTTGCCATCTCCGCTGGCTAGCTGGAACGAGCTCCTTAATCCAAAAACATCGGAAAGCTTCGAAGGACTACAATAAAAGCAGTGCGTGAATACAACCTTCGAAGCCTCATGGAACACGCTTGACTATGTGGCACTGCAAAATCTTGAGCCGCTCGAAGTAAAATGCAGCAGTGTCTCGGAGACTTCAAGCGCAGCAGTGTCCCGCAGACTTCGTCATAAACAGGCCAGGCCGACGTTATGCGTGCACCCATTCGTGCAAGAAGCCGTCGACGAGACTTCAAACTCGAGAAAGGACTTCTGCGAAATGTGTAAGGCACAGGTTCGTCAGCAAAGGCACAATAATTCAATAGCCACCTGGAGGATTGTATTGGGATGGACTAAGCTTCATTGTAAAACTCTCCGAGGGAGTTCGCCCCGTTTTACTGGGATAAGATATTACATAAAATTATGTAATATTTTATCGGGATTGGTTGAGGTTGCGGGTTGAAGGTAGGAGTTGGCGGGCTGCTTGAGTTTATGGGATAGATTATTACTAGAATGTGTGTATAGGGTAGTATGGACAGGCTTTGAGGAAAGTTGAGGCTGGGGTTCGGGAGGCAGGTCGGGGCTGGGGTGGTATCTTAANATCGGCTTCGGCTTTAGGGCTTATCGCGAGCCGCAAACACGAAACATGGGTTTGGACATCCAGCAGCACATAGAAACCCAACACCAAAATTCAGCAAGATCGCGGGGCAGCTCCAAAGGGGCAATCTAGTTCAGTTGTGCTTTTTTCCTAGTTCAGTTGTGCTTTTTTTGGATTCAGTTGTGTTTTTTGCTGTTCAGTTGTGTTTTTTTCCCAATTCAGTTGTGTTTTTTTGTGCTTTTTTGTGCTGTAGTTTGGCAGTTTGTGCTTTTTGTTGTGCTTCATTTTTGAAGTTTGTGCTTTTTTGTGCTCCAGTTTTGAAGTTTGTGCTTTTTTTGTGCTCCAGTTTTGAATTCAGTTGTGCTTTTTTTGTGCTTTTTACAAAAAGAAACCAGCTTAACTGGTTCGGCACAGGCAGTTTTGCAGTTTGTGCTTTTTTTGTGCTTCAGTTTTGAAGTTTGTGCTTTTTTTGTGTGCCAGTTTTGAATTCAGTTGTGCTCTTCTTGGACGCCTCCGAGAGTTCCTCTGGATCTCAATCAGAAAAGCCTAGTTTCAGTTGTGCTTTCCTGGTGCTAGTCACTGTTTCCAGTTGTGCTTTTCTGGTGCTCCCTGCCGCTGGCCCCAGTTTCCAGTAGTGCAAATCTGCTGCTCCAGTGGTGCTCGCCTTCAAGCACTGGGTCAGCAATCCAAGCACTGGATCGGCCACGACAAGAGCGTCTCGCACCCAACTGTCTGAAGCATTGAGCTGAGTGAGCTGGGTTTACTTCGCACTTGCGCAACTGCACAGCTCAAAGCGCTGAAGCAGGACATGCCATCCACTGAAGTTCGCCTGCTGCACAAAACGAAGGCAACTAAGAAGCTGCATGAGCTGATGTGTGAGACCTTGCAATACGGTGGTGAGTGTTTTCACGCTCTGAGTGCAGTGCATGGTGGCGGTTGCGAGTGCAGCAGGGGCGATGTCGTCGAATTTTCTTACATGGACACGAGCTCTGTCGGTCGCATCCAATTCCATGCCGAGATGATGGATCGGCCCATGACCTGCATCGTCCCATGGAGTCATGTGCATGGTTGGGCGTACAGGGTGACGGAGAGTGCTCAGCCCGTCCTTGTGGACACGGGTGCAATCAAGGGATGCCGTTTGTGGAGCCAGAAAGACGCCAGTGCATTGGTCATCCGGGCCTAAAAACAAAGTCCGAAACATGTCACGCCGTGAGCCTGCTTACGAGCAATGTGCCCTGCAAGCGACTGTTTTTGGTTCTTCTATACATGTTTTATGTCGTCATCCCCTCGCAGGTGCCAATGCCATCGACGGCCGATGCATGCAACTGCGGCAATATCAGGATACTTCAGCGATTGGGTGACTGGATTTTTGGCGTGTCATCCCTCATGCTATGTGCAATCTACATATTTATCTATCTCATTTGTTGGATGTTATAACTTGGCTGTATCGGACTTATGTAATCTCTATAAACGACTTATTTAATCTCTGTAATCTACTTATACAAGTCTTGTAAGTGCATTTCGATAAGCCTTATAACTCAAGATATATAAGTGGCACAACCCCCGAGGCAAGTCCAATAACCAGCACAAGTACTTACTAACCGGCGCGAACCTTCAAGTATAGATCCGCCTGCACATTTTCGTGTTCTGAAAGTTGCTAGTGTGCTGAGGATTGCTTTTTTTGTACTGCTGCATCACAACTCGCTTGGCGTGCGAGGTTATTGCTGCACCACACATCCTCAAACTCGCAAAAGAATTGGCTGAGAGCAGTCCCCGCTGGTGCCTGGAGGCTGCCCAAGAGGGTGATCCAGCAGACCTGGGAGAAGCCTCCGAGTTGGCCCGCCAGCCTTCAGGTCAGGGATCTAAAGCCCACCTTGACGGCTGATCGCCCCGGCAGAGGGAAGCTAAAGACTGCAGAAGGATTTCTCTTTCTGTGGAGCAGCAGTGTCATTCCGAAATGCATGGAGGCTGCGAGGGCCACGGCGTAGATGTGCAAGCTCTTGCCTTGGGCGTGCGGTTTACGGCATTGAAAAGCTCAAGGATGTGGGTTGTCACCGAGTCGCTCCAGAGCAAGAAGGGCAGCGTAAGTTCCAGAGCGAGGGCGGCGCAAGCCAGGACCGTGGTAACGCTTCGGCGAATCGGCTCCGTCCAGAAGATAAGATGCCAGAGGCTTTTAAGAGGAGATGTATCCAGGATGGCGACGTCGCGATACAACGTCGATCCCTGCACCCAGGAGATTTTGGCCTTGAACTCGCCGGCCCAGAAGTAAAGGAGGCTCATTTGCAGGCGCAGCAAGGACAAAGCCCAGAGAGAGCCACCACCTAACATCTTCTAGAATCTGAGCGCAGCTTGAAGGGGCTAGTGCTACCACTTCCAGCACCACAAAAGCCGGGGTCCCACTTGATGGAGTGGAGTAGTAGTGGCCTAGTGGGGGTGGTATGAACAGAAAATGAGAAGAGTGGCCCACGATGACTCTCGCGTGGGCTTCAATAGCCCCTTTACCACCCTGGCTGTGAATGTCTAAACCTGATTAAAACTTTCAGCCATCCACCACGGCCACGGGTGCACCACCCTGGCAGAAAGCCCTCCGCGACCGACTTCAGGGAGAAGCAATCGTCACAGGGAGTAAAGGCCAGGATGAGCAGCCTTTGCAAAATCGGGAAAACTGAGGCTCTGCTCAGGTTGGGAGACGCCACCGTCTTGTCACAAACTGCCAAACTCAGGCCACGGAGCACCATCGCTGCATGTTGCCTCACAGTCGTCGCCAGCCGATACACAAGTTGAAGCTTCTCCGACTAGCGTGACTAGCCACTTTCGAAAAACTAACAGGTCTGACAAGTCGCGTCGGGCAATCAGGGTCGAAGCCGTCCCGAGTGCAACCCAAGCAAAAGCCTGCAGCTGCCAGAGCCGCGGCCGCAGACGAGAAGATGCCCAAGGCCAGGCACGCCTGCGCCAACACCAGCAGCAGAGTCATCACGGCTCCTGGCAGGATAATGGCAAACTCTGTAGGTTAAAGGTGAGAATCTCAAACACCAACGAAGCCTCCTGGCCACTGATCTGGTGCATACCACATCATGATGGGCGTGGCCCCGCCCCAATTTGGATTCACCACTAACCAGTAAGCAAGGAGGATTCGAACCAATGCCAGGGTCACAGACGGGCCGCGGTAATCCTTGGGCGTTCCCCATTCCCCCCCCCCCCAAAAAAAAAAAGGGCGCTCCTCTCTTTCACTGTTGAGGGCCGCCCAGGCTCCCATCCCATGCCCATGACTTCAGGCCCTGGAAGCTTGCTCCCGGGCCAGGCGCTGCGAATGCACATCCACAGAGCGACGGGCAGAGCCAGCGCGAGGACGATGTATCCAAAGGGCGTGAGCTTCGTGTCGTCTTTGTCACCACCGAACATTCCCCAAGGTCCATACAAAACGTCTCGGCCTTGACAGGAGAAGGCCCCACATCCCACTCCATGTTCTGTCTCTCTCTCACTCTCTCTCTCTCTCTCTCTCGCGCTCTCTCTCTCTCTCTCTCTCTCTCTTTTCCAGGGCTGGGGTGGGGAGTTGCATCCCCACCGCGCACGTGCGCCCCCGCCTTTTGCGGGTGCCAAGAGTTCAGGAAAGCACTTTCCGAGGCATGGATATCCAGAAAAGGAGATCGCACATACATGCATGAAAAGGGAAAGCGTATCCAAGTCTTGAGCAACATCAACTTCAGAATGCTCGATGCCATAAGAGGAAGTAGGAACTTCAGTAGCATCATGTAGACATTCCTGTCAGTGATGTTGAAGCGACCGCGGGGTGTTCCCCGGTCAGAATGCGCGCCTGTCTGCCAAAGCATGCAGTTGTGCTCTCTGCAGTTCTCTCTCTCTCTCTCCCTCTCTCTCTCTCTCTCTCTCTCTCTCCTTCTGCAGGGCATGAGGGCCCGGTGCATAGTTGCTTGAGACTAATTGACTATGTCTTTTTCTCTGTCTGTCTCTCTCTCTCTCCCTCTGTCTCTCTGTTGCTTGCATGCGGACAAGGAGAGCCCAAGCCCCCCCGTGCACGAATGCGCACCGAGCCCCAGGTCTGTCACGGCTCAGATTCAGATGAGGCTTGGAAGTGCACCGTCGAACCGCCCTGTAGTCCCTGACACCGCAAGCAACCCCCGAGGCCTCTTCTGTCTCCCCCGTGTTGGGGGTGAGCTGTGTTTCACTGCAAGTCGTGTTGCTGCATCAACTCCACTTGCATGATTGCTACCAACGTCTCTGTCCTCTCTCTCTCTCTCTTTTCCTTCCGAGTGGCCACCAATAGCAGATAAGCCGGGAGTCCTGTACGGAAGCGTCCCTACCATGGCTATGGGATTCCCAGCGATCTGTAATGCAGGCGAGGACGGCCGGGAGCTTTTCTAGATTGCTGGGTTCGTGTTGCAAGCAAGCCGCAAGAGACAAATAAAGATCCCCAGGAAGGCAACACGTTGGATCGCAGAACCTCGGATGCTGACTGCGCCAAAGCTCCACAGTTCCACTCTCCGAAGGCAGGGAGCCCGGGGCGACTTCGTGGAAGGCGTACATGATGCAGATGAACCCGGCGCCTCCGAAGGCACAGGCTCGGTTGAAGCGCAGCGCCAAAAACGCCTCCCAGTCCTGCGAAAATGAAGGCCAAGGAAGGCTCAGGGTGGGCTGTGAGGTCTTTTAGACGGCTTGGGTCGATTTAAGCTTAGTTGGAGCCTCGCTCCTCAAAGCAGCTTGGCTCGCCTTTCCCGAGAAGCTGCACATAGGCCAGCGTCAGTGTGACAAGCAGACTAGTGCTGCATGCAGTGAGGATCCAATTGCACATCCCAGTCTGAGTGCGCAGAAACAGTTGGACCTTAGTTCGGGTCGGCATGGGTGGTTGAAGCCAGGGCGAAAGACACCAGTGTTTTTTGCTCACGGTTCCAAGAGGCATAGGTAATGTAAGCTGACAGAAGCATGGCCAGCAAGGACAGCATCCAGGCAAGCTCAAGGCCTAAGGCCACTAACAGTCACCCAACTCACATCTCCTGTCATCAAACCATCGCCCGCCTGCAGACCCCCTGGACTGCAGAATGAAGACGCTAGCCTGTGTCAGTGCGCTCACAAAAGCCGAAGACTCTGCACAACTTCTGACTGAGGCCAGCGGCAAACTGAACGAAGCATATCCACAGAGCATGAGGGAAAGTGAAGCCTCATGCAGCGAGAAGCTTTGGGAACGACGGGCTTCCATGCGCAGCAATGCATATCCCACATATTGGTGAGGGTGCCCCTCTGCACAGTTCGGTAGGTTCCATACCTCTCACGCTCAACGCCAGCTTTGGTTCCCCGCCCTCCTTCGTGCCAGGGACCTCAGAGGACCAAACCGGTCGGAAGACGATCCCTTGCAACAGAACGACGCAGTTCTTAAAAAAGGAGTTGCAAAAGAGTAGATATCTGACTCGAAAGTGAGGCTGCCTGGCAGGCTCCCAGGGCTGCACTAGACACGAGGCAGGTCAGTAGTGAAGCTGCTTGTGGATTCTCTTTGCCCACGTAGCCGGTCGCCAACCCCAACAGCAGTTGCCACGCACAGCCCTGCAGAACTTGGCACACTTGAGAACAGCTCCCTCTGCCGTGGGACTCCGATTCGGAGAGCCCTCCATCTGTGCCGCTGAGTGCGGCCCAGAGAGATGCAAGCAGGATCAACACGTAGTACCCCAGAACAGCCGACGCGATGCCGGCAGGCCCGCAGTGCTTCGCGGGGCTCCGCTTCTCGGTCTCCGGCTTTACCTGGCCCTGGCGCTCCCGCTCCAGTGAGGACACGTTTACTCTCAGGAGGTTCCGGTTCCCGCGCTGGAGAAGGCTGCCAACATCTTCCTCGGCCACAATCCCGCCGAAACCTCCAAAAATTTCTTGTGTCCCGCAGACACTCGCGTCGCCCACGCCGGCCACGGACAGAACCAGTGCCAGAAGGAGCATTGCGACACTACGGCCTGCCTTTGGGAGTCCCGGACGATGTCCCGGTATTTCCGCTTCAGTCTTGGGCGTTCTTGATCAGTCCGGGGCTCCCATTTCACATGTAAGAACGGGTACGGTGGACTTGACGAAGACGCGTCACCATCGCAAGCATCAGAGACCAGCTCAGCGAAGCAGTGACCGCTTGACCTTACAACTTCCCGCTCAAGAACAACAGTACGTTCGGACATCAATGCACAAAGTGCTCCTGTATGCTGCTGTCTTAGCCATTGTTTCCTCGCCAGTCTGCCTTTCTTGCCCGTCTGTCTCCTACTGTTGTCAACAACCAGGCATGCGATCATGTCACACGGTGCTCCTGAACGATTATGCTCGTCAAACTCTTCGTGTGCTTTCGGGAAGGCAAGTGCCCCTGCCCGTCTTGCAATGAAACCTGTCTCGGCGACCTCCTTCACTACTTCAGATGAGGCTAGTAGGCGGTTCCGAACGGTGGGCTTTCGTGACCCGGGACTTGGGAAACAAATACCAAAGCTCTACATCTAAGCTTCCCAGTCGTCCAAACCTCATTACACCGAACTATCAGCTGCCGCAGCAAGTTTTTGACTGAGATAAAGCATACATGGCATACCGCTCCGTCTGGGGCCCGGCATGTCCAAGCCGCAATACCCACGGCTTTCATGCTGCCCGTTTGGGTGTCAGCATCCCGTGTGACTTCAAACATTCGACAGAACCAGCTACAGATAGCTACAGCACCTTCAAACTGGTAACCAGAGAGTGCACAAGCAAGCCGTCAGCGAAGGAGGCCTGAGCCCGAGATAAACGAATACCTGCCGAAAACCGTCCACTTCCTTCTTGCACTTCTAACACTTCACCGGGCTCCTGATCTGGGAGACTTACACTCCTTCAGACCTGCACTCCTTGGGTCTCCTTCGCCTACGCCGCCTGGGGCCTAGGCCTAGGCCCGAACGAAGCTGCTCAGAGACATTCCGAGCTCAGGGACCGAGAGATTCGCAAGCTTTGCCATCAGCAAAGAGTTCAAATCTTCGATAGAAACTGCGAACACGATGTTTCGGATGGCGTTCCTGACCAAGCCGTCGGGAATCAAGAAGATGCTAGCGCTGCCTGTAAGCGCGAGTTGGAGCTCACGCCCCTGTGAAAGTCTCCTTTCTTCTGGGAAGTTGGTGATGAGATGAACCATACCAGCCTCGATCCCATTTCCAGCGATCTCAGCAAAGGTCTGCTGGAGCCCCAGCAGCACCGAGGCCCAATGATCCTGTGCCACGGTGAGATTGAGGATCTCGCCCACGAAGGTTCCGTCCACAGCATCCGTGATAGTGGGGCACCAATGCCTTTCCTGATACCAGAGGCAGTCCTCCATGTTTTCGCAGGTCCGCCCTTGAGGTCTGGGACATGCTGTGGTCCTCTTGTTTGTGTTGCACGTGCAGGTCTCAGGGCAGATGTTCTCCAACGTCTTCATCTCGAACTCAAAGACGTTCGTGTTCCAAGTCGTGCAGCTTCCGTAGTCGATGCCCTCAGCTGTCAAGTTCGCTCCAAATTGGCATCCGTAGTCCCACATGGCCTGCGCGAGTTTCTCAGCTTCCGCTTTGCCCTTCAGGTCTGCATCTGACCGAGAGTACAAACGAAGCTGCTCCACCCAGGCCGCCCACTGAGGCAAATCGCGAAGCTCTGCTGCACTTCGCTCCTTGCAGACACTCTCTCTACGAACAGTCCTCCAGGTGTTGTGCAACTGGCACGGGCGGTTCTGAGCGCCATATGAGCAACCCTGGACATTCATGAACTCACCAGCCGGAGTGGTGCAACCGCATGTCTCTGGACACAGCATGCGAGTGACGAATCCTACACCTCCATCACCCTCGTAAGTGGGCAGCTTGGTGATGGAGGTACAGTAACGCTTGGCATCACTGCAGTTGCGGATGCTGTCGTCTTTCAAGAAAAACTGCAGGTAGTTCAACATTTTGCCCTCGTTGCCAACGTCACCACAGCCTGGATTCTCTGCATCCAAGATCTCATCCAGAGATCGAGTTGCTGAAGTTGCAAGAAGTGCAACGTCGGTAAACCAGATCGCATACTTTGTGTCGTTCTGCTCTAGATCAACACCTATCCTCTCAGCCTCCCCGACAGCAATCGTCTTCACGCTTTCATCATCAACCTCCCACCCACCGCCAAAGGTTGGCGCCATCAACATGATCCGGCGCTGATCCTGCATCCACACAAAACTTGTCTGCCCTCCACACATCGCCGTCTGAACCTCCGTGAGGCTGCCCACCATTGGCTGAAGCATAGTGACGTACACGACCAAGAGCAAGGTGGGAATGACAAGAGTCATGAACAATGACTTCGAATCGGCACCGCGCCATCGCGGCAGGGATGGCATATGTAATGGGTCGAGCTGGTGGACCAAATGTCGTCCAGGTGTGGTGGCTAGAGCATCGAAAAGCAGGTCATCAATGTCCAGGATGATGCCCAAAGCAACTGCCTCATCAAAAACAAAAGCGCAAAGAAACACTTTCATTCAAGGGGCGAAGCAAAGCCAAATGGGTGCGGAGGCGCATTGAGGATAAGCTCCGTGACGTCCACGGTGTAGACCAGAAAGAAGGTGCCCACATAGACCAAGAGAGCAGCGGAGAAAAGGCGATAGAGGAGTAGCAAGAAGGATATGGCCTTTCTCCTTCCGCCCATGGCCTTCCAACGAGAATGCATCACAGGTTTCTCCAAACCTAGGCCTACATGGCTAAAAAAAGAAATGCGCTGGCCTTCAAACGATAGTGCGTGACTTTCGTAAAAGGGTTCTCCCGGGTGTCCAAGGTCGTCGGCCCCCGAGGCAAGGCCGAGACCGAGCGGTGCAAAGCCAAGGCGTGGCTCACCTCCTGTGAGCGAAGAGCGAAGAGCGAAGCAGAGAGCTCTTTAAGCAGGAGAAGCAGGGAGAGTAAGACCAGCAAGGACCATACTAGCAATATTAGCAATATGATTCTATGATATAATGTGATAGAACATGATAGAATGTGATTAGATGCTTCTAAGTGTGACTCTTCTTCTCTCCTTTGCCACCATGAGGTACCAGCAGACCAAGGCAACGATGCAGAGCAGCTCTCCCGTGAAGAAGGCCTCAAAGCCCTCGGCATCTGGCTTCAGGTACTTTCCGATGTGCTCATAGAGGGCCATTTGGATGCCGGACTCCTGCAAGGACTTGTCCAGGGAACACACCCGCTCCGCCAGGGAATAGCGTGACACCTCATCATAGGAGCTGAGGGCATGGCCTGCTGAGCGCCGCCAGCGTGTCGCATCCTGAACTGTTGTTTCGTCGATCTCCGGGTCGATGAAGTTGAAGTAGGCGATACCTACGAAGACAATCTGCATGGCGACATTCACCACCGCAAGAAGGAAGGTCTGGAAGGAGCCAAAAGGACCCAATGCCCCGGTACCGATAAACATGAAGAGGTCCCAGGTCGACTCCCCAAAGGTGTAGTACTCCTGAAACACAGCCCCTTCGAATCCCCTCCCCGAAATCCCTCCGCCTACCCAGCTGCACTGGGATGTCCTGTGTCTGATTGTTCAAGATGGACTCATCAACGTCTTTCACCTCGCTGGCAATCAGTTGCGTGATCCTTCGGCCGCTTACACGGCCTTCCGACTTGTCCGTGTTGGGCGACCCTGGTGCGAAAGAAGAAGATCGGATGTTGGTTATGCCGGAGACCTCATTGGTCACCTCGGACTCTCTTTTTGCCGTTGTCGAAGGTCCTAGTGGAGATGGGGATGTGAATTCCGATGTGTATGTTGCGTCCACGTCAATGCGACATAGTGAGGGTGCGCCATTTTCGGCAATGATCCGCTGCAGCGTGGCCACAGCATCCTGCAATACGGCGACATTATCTTCGAGGTCATCGAAGCGCGCATCGATGGCATCTAGCACATCTCCATTGTGGTTCGTCAGTTGGTTCTCCCCGTCCATGGTCCACACCCGTGGTGCCGTGGGATCTACCACCGCGGGCTTGCACGCCTCCCTTTATCCAAGCTTGGGCCGAGGTGTCACAGCCGGCTTGCAGGAAAGGTGTATGCGGAAGAGGTGGGTAAAACTGCCCGCCTCTGCCTCAACAAGGCCTAACACGCCATGGGAATCAAAGGCCAACATGAATGCTTTCGGCCTTTTCAGTCGCCTTCGCAGCGCAGCACCCAGAGCTGGGACACCATCAATCCTCTCGAATGATGGTGGATGAAGACAAACGTGCAGAATGCTGTAGGGAGGAGAAGCTTTATCTTGCTCTAACCCCGAAAAAGGGCTCTCCTGAAATGGCGCTCGGCGCACTAAGTACATACTACTCGAGGTTGAGCAAGGACCACCTCCAACTCAGCGGAAGTCGGGGCTCACGCATAGGGAAAGCCTGAAATCCACAGCTTCCCTTCAAGCTTCGATCTTGGACTCTCGGTGTTTTGGGTGCTCGGTTCTCGGCATACTGAAGGTAAGCAGCCGTCTGTGCGCATCCTTCCAACACGGCTATCATGGTGTTGAAAAGGGTGAAACCGGGCATGCTTTTGCAGCGTTCCGCGGACGTTGCATCCAGAGCAGACTGATTGATGCTGCAGGCAATGAGCCGTGCTCGGATGTCACGGGGACCTTTGAAGCTAGAGAATCAAATCCTGGATAAACAGCACTGCTCTCAAAGTCCGTGCTTGCGCAAAGGGCCACAGATTCAGATCCAATGCCCTCTTGTTCCGAAAGCACATTTGGCTATTCAGTGCTTTACATAGCTCCTGCCTCCTCCGATCCAACCGACACAGCTTCTGAAGCTCCAAGAGAGTAGAGGAGCCCCAAGGCTCAACTAGAGCCTCAAAGAGGCATGACGGGAGGAGGACCGGTGCTCAGCTACGTAGCTAGGTCACTTCTGAACAATCCCTCCTCTCAGGACCAGAGCCTGGGAGAAAAGCTGCAAAGCGACGCTCCTAAACGGCAAAAACGTGCTTCTGCGCTCGAAAACTCCGAGAGGTCGCCGGGACGTCGGGCCGCCAGTGCCAGGCTTGAGCTTCTTTGTGGGGCTCGACCCCAGACCTGGAAAAATGGGCCGATAACAACTAACAATCAGCATTATCATGATCATTACTCATGGTTTTTCTGTACGATTGGTATTAGTATCAAAAAACCGCCATTTATATAAACGACACTTAGTTTCTTACCGTTAATCGCGCCCGTAGTCATTGACAATAGTAGTAGTAGTAGTAGTAGTAGTAGTAGTAGTAGTAGGAGTAGGAGTAGTAGTACTAGTAGTAGTAGTAGTAGTAGTAGTAGTAATAGTAGTAGCAGTAGGAGGAGTAGTAGTAGTAGCAGTAGGAGGAGTAGTAGTAGTAGTAATAGTAGTAGCAGTAGGAGGAGTAGTAGTAGTAGCAGTAGGAGGAGTAGTAGTAGTAGTAGCAGCAGCAGCAGTAGTAGTAGTAGTAGCAGTAGCAGTAGCAGTAGCAGTAGCAGTAGCAGTAGCAGTAGCAGTAGCAGTAGGAGTAGTAGTAGTAGTAGTAGTAGTACTACTAGTAATAGTGGAAATAGCAGCAGCAGCAGCAGCAGGAAGAGAAGTTGTTGTTGTACCATTCAGATTCGTATCTTTACGCCGATTTGCGGAAATCCCGAACGCACCTGGCTGGCTGCACGGTCTCTGCATCCATCTTCTCTACCGGCCTCGAATCTGCAAGAAGGCAGGTCCAGCAACAGACAGTAATTTGTGAGGTTTCACGCATGTTCGCAAAGCTTCCCCAAGCTGATTGGATTACGAGTGGCTGCGACGGATGTGCACAAATGTCATGGAGTCTCAGTACAGTAACTTGTCAACTTGATGAGGCCAACACATGCTGCAGCGCTACCCGAGTTACTAACAACAGATTCGACTGTGCATCGCAGTGAGACTTGAAAGCTCGTGGTGGCCCAGACTTACAGTAACACCGCGCGGAGTCAACCCTCCACGTATTGGAGTTGAAGTAATTACGGGATGAGCTCCTTGCAGCTACACAGGCCAGACATGAATCAAGCACCAGTGATGCATGCATGTTTGTCTCCTTTCTGAACCTGCCTACCTTCGCCAAAAGGCCGACATCCAAAAACCTGATAGGAGCCGACAGTTCGCCGGAATTGCCAATGACCAGGCCCAGACACATGCTTAAAATCACAGCCCCAGAACCCTCGGAAAGAGCTGAAGCCCCCCGAAACCGGCCGTCCACATGCAGCAAGACAACGACGGACGAAGGAACTGAGTTATCGAAGTAACCTGGGTCCACCACCGGTGCTCGGAAACAAACTTGTCCTGCACGGTGAGGATTCATCATCCAAGCAAAGGAATGGTCTACACAGCAACGACTGGTGCACCATTCAGGGAACCAGAAAGTTTTGAGGCACGCTTGCCAAAGTCCAGCAGCTCCAGTGCTACGAAGATGGTCCCAACCCGAAAGGATTATATCACCCAGAACGGCGTTAAGTTTAAAGCACGACATCGTCAAAACGGAAAGGCATCTTCTCGCAGCGTCAGTTCCAAACCGCAGTAGGCCACTCAAAACCCCCTAAACCCCTAAACCCTAAACCCTAAACTTTCCCTATTTCCCCGCCCCGGCAGCGAAGAGGCTTACGAGGCCTTGGAGTCCAAGGTCAAGGCCACGTTGGGCAGCAAACCGACGCTGGGCAGCGGAGGTGCCTGGCCCGGTGCTGGTTTGGGTTTAGGGTTCCTTTAAGGGATCTCTTTTGGGTGTTAGGGTTTAGAGTTTAGAGTCTAGGGTAGTTGTAAGTGGGGTTATGAGTCCCCGGATATGGGTTATCAGATGGGTCCATCAAGGAGGATGACAAGAACAGCACTGCGAGTCGCGACTTGCACAATAAGAGCAAAGGACAACAAAGACGTCAATACTGAGGTCTAACTCCTGTCCGTCGACATGTCGGACTGTTTCTCTGACGTGTAGATGGTACGGGGATGCTGAGACTTGTTGACGAAAATGACAGTAAGCATGATGATAACAGCGCCCGAGTCGTGATGATGAGTATGGTGATGATGATGGTCCTAATAATTATTAATATGATGCTTGTGGTTGTGACGATGCAAATGACGATGACGATGATGACCATGGTGATGATGACGATGATGATGATGAGCAGTGGTGATGGAGGTGGTTGAAGTCTAACAGGATCACGATTGCGATGGTCCCTGATCGAGGCAGTGGAGGCAATGATTATTGTGGGGTGGTGGTGGTGGTGGTGGTGGTGGTGGTGGGAGTGTTGCTCCCTTGGTGGGTGGGGCGGGAGTGGCGGCAGCTGTGGCGGTGTGGTGCAGCGAGGGGCAGCGCTTGTGAATCTAATGCTCATGATGGTGATAGAGGTGGTTTTGTTGATGACGCTGGTGATGGTAGTGATGGTGAAATTGGTGATGGTGAAGATGGAGGTGAACCTGACTGTGAAGGCGAGAGCGAGGTTGGGGATGTGAAAAGCTCACGAAGATGATGATGATGTTGGTGGTGGTGATGGCGATGATGATGAGAAGAGAGTTGATCTGATGACCTAGATTTTTTCATTGTTGGCATGGATGCTCGTCAAGCAGAAGAACACGAAGAGCAACTAATTGTGATGAAAAGCGTCATCTTCATCATCATCATCATCATCATCTGTCATCATCTTCATCATCATCGTCGTCGTCATCACTACAGTGGTCACCTACATCTGTATTATGATTCCCGATGTTGTGCTTCTCAACATGACCGGCATGATCACACCCATCCTCTTGTCACCAGTCTGATGCATCGCCTATCATCGCCGCGACCGCCTCCAAATCAACCGTAGCAGTGAGCTACCCGCACCAGCCAACCCTGTTGGAGGCCTCAAGCGACTGCTTCAGGTCATTGAGCCGCCTCTCGGCCCTTAGAGGATAGGGCCGGATAAGGCGGGCTTTGGGGCTCTTGGGACCGGAGTCTGCAGACGCAGAGAGTAGCTTCTTTGCATTCTGAAGACTATTGAAAAGTGGTGTATCGATCAGTGCACAGTAGTATTCCTCATGGCACGCGACACGAACTTGTATTCGTGGTAGGGAAACGGAAGAGGAACTTGGCTTGGTTACCAGTCTGCATGCTGTTTAACAGCTGCTGAAGGCTCCGAATTCACACGCAGCGCCCATGTCAGAATCAGAAGAGATCAGCCAAGGGCACTGCACGCGATTCCACAGCGACGCTTGGGCGAACCTCTGTCGGACATAGGATCGAAGCTTGGGATGGGTGACTCCGACCTGCTCTTCCACACGTTTCTGCAAAGATCGGAAAAATCAGAGAACATCTGACTTCGAGCCTCAAGCTTCAAAACATCTGCAAAGTTCTATGTTTCATTCAACCGGGCTTAGCAAGAAGACTGAAGCTTCTCCTCAGGCCCACACGCCCTGGACGCCTTGCGACGCGCGTGGTAGGCCATAATCGACATGCTGGCAACCTGGAACAGCAGCCGTTGTTTTAGCTAGCGAAAACCTTGCCCATTTGGGGAAGACAAGTCGCCCCATCAAAGTAGTACTCCTATACTCCAAGTAAAACCCATAGGAATGGCACAATACCTTATCCATAATCCCAAAGCTGAAAATTATCGTCCCGAAATTGGCAAATGTTCTGTATCATCGTTTACCAGGCATAGCATTCAAGGCTGCAGTCAGAATGTGTGTCTATAACTCGTAAACTCTTATTGCACACTTGTGGGATGTTTTTTTATGATATACTTATGACTCATGACTGCATTATCCGAAACAGCGCAGCACGAGTTGCATTCACTGCCTTGTTGTGATTGCGTACTACTAATAGCAGCTTTGTTCATAGGAATTTCAATCACAATGTTGCCATCCTGTCTCAAGAAGCTCACCATTGAGCGAAATTGCTGCGTGTGCTTAAACCCAGCAAAAAATTTCTAACTGCTCATCATCTTTCATTTTGTATCTATTGTTGCTATTCCTCTTGTCTCCGAATTGATGTAGTAACGCTTTGCCGGGATTGAGTCTCTCATCTTCCACGTAAAAAATGAACGGCGTGATCAGTTTAGCTAAGTTCTCCGTTTATCCTTGCATGTTTCTTGGAATGTAGACAGTCACCAACATGCCACTGTTCTTTGAATTGCCTTAAATACTCTTAAATACCTACCCTGCTTCGCACGGTACTATCGCTTGCTCAGATAAGAAAGCAACATTTTCCCGTTCGTGAGGTCGATCCGGGTACATTTTTTGCACATGTCGAAGGACAATAACAATCAGCATTAAAGCCCATGATTGATATATCAACATATCTTGTCGTTTAAATGAGAATTCAGAACTTCAGAATACTTATCGGGCTGCTCGCAACCGACAGGCTTCTGCCACAAAGCTTTAAAGCATAATCGCTGATTCGGTACGAGTCTGATGAGTAAAGATATTCCCAAAGTAGAGCCAAGAGGTGTACCCTAATACAAGTATTATAAAGACAGTAACTACAATCTTACCTCCTAACCTACTTTCAAGAATGTTATGCATGGCTTCTTTAGTCGGGAAAAGACTGTCCTGATCCAGACCATGAAAAAACATGTGTACCGTGGGTCCTTGGAAAGCGCATGTGTTAGCCCGAGTGCGAAAGTTGAGTATACGTGGACAACAGTCAAGAGATTCAGAACTGATCTAAGAAAGCAGGTGCAGCAAGAAAAACGCCTGTAATGAGGAATACGACCCAATGGCACTGACCCAAATAATTGGAACACAGCATACAATAATCCATATTCAGAAAGAAAAACAGGCAAAAACATTTACTCGGTAAAGTAACTGTTGTTCATAATTTTGCCAACCACCCTAACCAAATTTCCGGCTTTGCCGCCTCCCCCGGTGCCGGGGCTCTTTTCCGCTGCGGAGCTAGCTGCTGTGACTTCTGTGGCTGAGGCTAAGGATCTGACCGGTACCAGCGATGCGGCTTGGGACTCGCTGACCGTTTCTATTGGCGGCGTACCCACACTCCGCGTGTTAGGGTCCATCCCCGCCATTGCCATCGTCGCCTCCATTCGGGCCGCGCGCGTGGCTTCTCCGACTGCTGCTGACCCCACCGCCAGCCGGGATCTTACGATCCTCGAAGCCACGCAACTTGGGTTGATGTGGCGAGTTGCGCGCTCACTTTGGGCCTTCCAGACGTCGACCCCTGTAATCCCCTCGGGTCTGCGGGCGCGGGGACAGGGGGCGCTGGACCCAACGGAAACTAATGCACACGGGAGAGCAATGTCCTGCAATACGCGTCAATGCGTAGACTCAAAAGCCATGAACAGTGTAAACAACTTCCTCGAAGAACCCAGCGCTTTTGGATGGAAACCTCTCTTTACGACATGCAGCAGTACGTGGTGAACTTTGCACCTTTTTCTTTCGTCTGCATAAACTCGAACTCCCAATACGAATGCCATGTTTTGCATCAACTTTCAACAACGACATGAAACAGAATAAAACCTTAAGTCAGTCAACAGCTCATCAGTTCCAGCCCTTGTCCACGCATCCTAGCGCCAGCTGTACAATTCAAGATCGAGAAGCAATATATTTCTTCTAACATTCTAGCAATTTCTTGCAGAGGCAAAGACTGCTATTATTTAGGTTATTGTTTCCCATATCACTTATGTAGGGAAAATTCATACTAGTACAGTTTTTATCACTATGACTGAGAGCACTTCATCTTCTTCTTTAAGTCTGCAATCTCTCCCCCCAGGCGGTCACCTCCGACATAAGATACGAAACGGACCCCTATGACACAACCTTGTCTGTATCATACGCTCATAAAATCCTACCCTCGTCAATATCAGATGTTAAAATGTCCTACTCGGGAAGCAGCTCGACATCATTGAAATCATCTGGCATGAATCCGATCTCACTTCTCGTTTCCATCATCTTGGATATAAACATGTCGTGTATGTATATACATATATAGATATCCTTATATAGTGCACTATTTTGCTGTAACACATTTAACAAACTTGACTGTCGAATGGTTCAATTTACAGTCGAGTGGTCAAGATTCGGTAAACGCCGTTATGTTGGGGTGTCAACTAATATTGCCTAGTGTAGCAAATCCCTTGTTATCTGGATGACTCAGTAAAGCTTGCCGCCTTCGCATCTGTTAGTTGGATTTCCGGGGTGCTATTTTCAACAACGACTATTCAAATTAAACATTAATTCTCATGCTGGATCTCCATTTCTGGCTTTAATGTTGCATTGTGGGCCAGATTTTTCGCAACTCAAACTCAAACTGACACCAACTAAGAACACCTGCCTCAAAGGCCTAACGACTGCTCTATTTAACGTATTTCCATTCGTGTCAATCAATGGTAGCACCTGTTGCTCTATCAGTTTGTACTGGAAAGCTGATGTCTTTAGAACCAGTAAGCTTGCCTGGTTATGGAACTCGTGCTTCCTTTTCTGACCCAATACGCCTCCTGCCCTAAGAAGGAAAATTTTCTTGTCATGCCCGGCCTGGGCCTTCGCGTCTCCCCCGGGACGAAAACGGCTACCGAAGGCTCGAGCCTCACCGCCTGCACACCCATCGCGGACATGGACGGTACTACCTCATAGTCTATCAATCTACCTCTGCGAGGCTCGGGAAGGTACTCCAGCCACGGCTCAGCGTTCACCAACCGTGCCGGACTCAAAAGATACTTTTATCCATCTCTGTCTCACTCTCCCTGTCTCTTGTTTTTTCGAGGGAGACCCGCGCCTTCAACACCCCGCAATCCATCTAGGGGTGGCCTTGGGGTCCAAGGCGGAGGCTTTCAGCAGCACGCTGGCTAGCGGCTAGTTGGTTGTCACGCAACCCCACGACCCTGAGCTTGGGCAGGCAACTAAGTCCCAAGTGACCTGCGACAACCACTCTCCCAAACAACACAACTGAGCTATCTCCACTGCACTGATTTCTTTCAGGTATGGCTCTCTGACTCTTGCTTGCCTGCTATCAGCATATGCTTGATCTGCCTTTCTTCTCCTCCCCTGCACAGACACATTCGAACACAAGGTCTGAGAACGAGAGCAATACGACAGTACGTTCAATGAGCACATCTTTTCACCACGCTTGCCAGAGTCTGCCAGATCGCAGGTGTCCTTTGGATCGGACGGCAGCTTCCTTCGGAAGTCCGTCTCCTCCAAGACCGCCCGGAAGTGCCTCTCAGATGCCCGTCCAGCTGGGATGGCTCTCAACGTCTCAACCCCACAACAGTCTGAGTCTAAGCTTCAGAAACAACTTTTGTGTGGCAGCCCAGCGATGGAGGGGTATGAGATCACCTGGTGGATCCTTCTCAGCAAGACTGCCTGGCTGCCTGAGCCGTCTTGCGAGTTGTTTCAGTCTAACTGACATACATCCATCTGCGCTCAATCAGAAGACTCACAGTCTACCGTCTCCCAAACACCGGTCACCTGAAGAAGGCTAAAATCTCCCGAAGTCTCCCAAAGCTCACAACCTTACGAGGAAGATCGTGCTATGTCAAAGATCTGCTTCAGCCCGGGCCTCGCAACTCAGGATCACCTGAGCCTGCAGGGAATCTCGGAAGAATCTCCAGAAGCAGAGGTTCTGAAGCCAAGATGAGCACAAACAGGACTGCTGCACAGTCACTAGTCTCATCTCGCAAATTAACCCGGATACACTGGCCTCCGCAAGGCGTTCTCGTACGCGTGCTGCAGCACTGCCACGGATGTGATCTGAGCCGATACCCAGGGTCCAGTCTGTTTAGACTTCAACGTGAACGACCCTCGTCGCAGACTCGAGGTTGACACAAATTCTATTGAGGCAGGGACCGATTGCGGCGTCGCCTGCCGCTTGGGTGGTCGAGTGCCGCAGTGGTTTTCCTGCAAGCATCTTGATACATCTCCGCTGCAGACACAGAAAACACACCACAGACTGCACACATTGCACATCTCCTGAAAGAAGTCGAGGACGGGGCTCCATCTCAGATCCAAGGCCTTGAGAAAGGCGAAAAAAACGCGACCGCGACTGCGACTGAGCTTCCAGCGAAAGTGCCGATGTGCCTGGTTGAGGCCGGCCAAGGCGTGGAGGAAGGAGGCAAAGCAGAGCCCCGGGCAGTCGCCCGCCTGGAGCTTCACTCAAGGCTCTGACTCAGCGAGATTCATACGACCCCCGAAACGAGCCATGTCGTCTGGGTAGTGTCGGTTGGCGGCATCCAACTGTTCAGAAAGGCTGCCTGCTTCCTCCTGGCATCCTCGAAAGCTCGCTGAAGCGCTGCTTCACCACCAGCCTGCCACAAACTAAGAGAGCCAAAGGCGCAGGCCGCTCGGTGCTGCATTGTGACAGCCTCTCGCAGCTGTGCGCTCCGAAGAGGGTCGTGCGGCTCAAGGTCCTCGAAGAAGGAAATCCACGCCTTCCTTGAGCGGAAGCGGCGGAAGCGGCCGAAGCTGGCAAGACCCAAAGCCGAAAGCCCCGAGAGGGCTCCATGGCTGCGGCCAAGACGCAGACTCACGAAGAGGATGCCCTGCAGCCGGAAACCGGAAATCGCGAGGAGATGACGCACTGCAGTGAACCTCTGCGGATCGCTCGCAGGCTGAAGAGAACCAGGATCGGAAGGACAGTTCCAGATTGCCCATGGCCTGCCGAAGCTGCGAACCCGCGCATAGCGAAATTCAGTATGTGTCCAATGACTAGTTTCGGAGCCCTGGCCTGCAAACGGGCCTGCAGCTGAGTCGTGGGACCGCCTCCTGGCAGCGGGACCCACATGCATTTAGAATTCAAGGATGCCGATGCTCAGGGGCTTGGACGCTGACACAAAACTTGAGGATAATGATGGTGATCATGATGATGATGATGCCCTTTCAAAGCCCTATTCTGATTCTTAGTGGTAGCGGTAGTAGTAGTGGTTGTGGTTGCTTTTGTAGCAGTAGTAGTGGTAGTAGTCGAAGCACAGTAGCAATTCGCACACCGGCCTGGCTCAGCTTTGCACCAGCGCCGGAGGGCGCGCTCCCGCAGCGCGCGGCGCCAGGAAGCGGCCCACCTGGGCCCAGCGGCGAACCTCCGCCTGCACAGCTGTGTGACGGCTGCACTGTGGCGGCTCCAAGGCTGCTGGGACCAGGTTCGTGGGCCTGGGCCTGCGCCGCGGAGGCGGAGGCGGAGGCCCGGGCGGAGGCTTCCGTTTCCGTCGTCCCGTTGCGGGTCGGAACCGCCGTGCTCCCGTTGAGGAGCGAGGCCACGAGAAGGGTTTCTGGGCTCACGGAAGGTTCAGGCTCGGATGAGGCTCGCGTCGCGCTGTCAAGAAGTCTTAAAGACCAGGTGGCTCTCTTCCAAGAACTCCGCCAACGCAGCCAGCTCCTCACGCGGCTGCACGCCACTGGCGGAACCCGCTCAAACCGGCCCTCCAAACCTGCAAAACGAACTCCCCAACCCTCAACATAAAGGAATTGCTTCCTGCGCGCCCGTGAGGAGGCCAAGGTCAAGATCTAGTAAAGCCAGCAGCCCAGAAAGCTGGAGAAGGCCCACCTTTCCCAGCGACAGCTGGAGATGTGAAAGCAACTCTCCAAGGACATCGAAAGCCTTTGAGCCTTCCTGTGTCAGGGCCCATGGCAGCCCTGACCTACGGGCCGACATAAACGGCTGGTGTTGTGTGCCTTCATCAAAGTTGCAACCCTTTTTTTCGGCCGTTCCCCCTTCCAAGCTCCAACATGAAGCAAGTGACCCTGCCTTGTCGCCAAAGGATCTCGAAAGCTGATGGGAGGCCCTTGGCACGAGGAAGGATGTTCATTTCCCATGCCACAAATCCTGGCTGATTGTAAATTTTCTTCTTCTTCGTGGTAAGCGGTCAAGTAGCTTAGATACACTGAAATATTATGCTAATTCTCCAGCCCAACCCTGTTGGACACCGAGGAACCGTTCCGCACCACCGAAGCACCAGCAGACAGCTTCTGCAAGTGCCTTCGGACCTTCTGCTGCAGTGAAAGGCACAGCATGGCGGTGGCTGTGTTCGTGCCGGCGGTGCCTTGTTGGACACCCAAGCTCTCCAGGTGCCGGAGCAAGGAAGCCCTGTGAAGCAGCTGCTCCTTGCCTGCCAGGCCTGCCGGGCCCACGCATTTCCCTGGCACTGCAAGCTCAGCACGTTTGCAACCTTGATGGGGCCGCCTCGGGCGGGCGGGTGCGTTGAGGCAAGCTCTGAGAGCTCAGTCTGCCAGACAGAGACTGGACGTAAGGCTCCTCAGGCACTTCTGCGAGAAAACAAATCGTGCAGCGGACGACGGAGGCATCTGAAGGCGTCCTTGTCGCAGCGACTGGCGACCTCAGACACCAAACGAAAGTGCACATGGACCGCCCTCCGGCCATGTCTTTGGCCGAGCTCGTGGCTGGCGGTGGCCCGTTGCTGGGAGCGCTGCTCCTGAAACCACCAAACGTAGTCCTGAGACGACGTAAGCAATGCAGGTCTCAGGCCCCGAATCAAGCGTCGTTGGTGTTACTACGATGTGTGTCCTCCCCGTGACTGCTCTCCCGGATCTCGCGGAATGGGATCTCTACACTGTGCTCGCCCGTAAGCACTGGAAACCAGACCTTCGATATAGCTAGCAGACAGAGCGCAGTGGCGCACACACACTCACGCGGGACGAAAGGGCGGCCTCCCGTGGGCGTCGCGTTGGCAAGAGCTTCGTCTCCGCGTTGCTGTAGCTTGGGGAATCCTGCGAAGTTCGATCGCAAGTTGGCGCACCTCTTGCATCTTGCCAGGAGCTGAAGCATTTCGTTTCAATCCGTAAGAGAGACAAGAAGCTTGGAGCCCGCTCGTCCTGAAACAGCCTGGATCCCGTCGCAGGTCGACTGGAAGAGGATGGGCTGCAGGCCTCGCCGAAAGGTCTTTTTATGGCAATCGCTGAAGCAATATCATATGCAAAGCTTTGACAGAACTTCCTCTGACAACGAAATCATTCGACTCGGACTCGGAACTTGCACAGTGCTGAAAACCATAAAATATCTCAGTCCGAAAGGCTCTGAACGTGATGGGTCCGTCTTCTGCTTCTCTGGGAGACGGCGAGGACGGCGAATGCAGTGTATCGTCGACGGCCACCGCAAAAGGTGTCGGAGTCAGTGTCCTCTCAGGGCAGAGATGCAACCAGCAAGAAACTGAGACCAAAGATCTCTGCGAACCGATTCGGGGAAACAACGACTTCCAGCTTGCCCCATGCTGTTCTGTCAGCATGTGAACCGGAAAATCTCTCCGTGTGTCTTTCTTTTTTGCTTCGAGGCGCAAACCACCGGCTGGGCCCTTGGCGCGAAGGGTGAACCTTGCTCACTGATCCCGCACAGCAGCACAGCAGCACAGCAAGTGATTAGCAAAGCCATCAAGCGCAACGCTTTGGTACCATGGCAAAGTCCGCAGCTTCAACACCCAATCGTAGCAGGCGAGCAGGAGGGTGCAATCCACCCACGCCGGCAAGGAGTGAGGCAAACGACGCCAACGCCAGGTACATGCCAGCCGGCAGTTCCATCCACTGCAGTGGGCGGCTTCAATCTCACAACCCTTTTCTTTGACGTCCCACCTCCGCATGACTACGTATCACGACGGAGACATTCCGACTACTATGCCGGGCAAGGCACAATTGCTCTATCACAACGAGCCAGAACCCGACCAGTCACAACGACAGCGCAGCTAGAAGATGATAACAAACCATTCTAAACCTTGGATGCCGGTGTTCCATCTCTGTCCCCAGCTGTTTCCGTTTGGCTCTGTGTTGCTTTTCTGTGGCCTGCAGAGCGAGAAAGAAAGATCGGGACAGAGGCCTGCCTCCCGGATCGCGCATGAAGCAGCGGCGCTGACTGCGAAGGCTGCAGCCGCTGCCGCTGCCGCAGTGTTGCTTCGATGGCCGGCGCAGCGTAGTTGCGCTTCCCCAACTTCCTGCCGAAGTCAAGAAGTCAAGTGCAACATGTTGAAGGATCTTGAAGTCTTCGAAACCCAGTGGGCGTGCCGCAAGCCAACTTCAAGATTTCTGCAGTACGGCAGAATGCAGAAGCTTTCAAGCACGGCTGCAAAACTGTCGGCACGGCCCTGCGGCCTGCCTCCAAGTCGTGCAGGGTAAGTCCCGTTGGGGCGCCCGAATTCTGCTGACCTGCGACTGGTCTGCAAAACAACTTAAGGAAAGATCCGAATCCAACCTCACTCCGTGTCCAAGCCTTCAGAGAGTCCTCCTTGAGGGGTCCAAGGGGCATGGAGGGCCGGTCGAATCGGAACCCCGAAGCCAAAGCTCTTGTTGTTATTCTTTACTTGGGGCATCACGAGCTTCCGGGCATTGCGCTGAACCCGATTCCTGGCAGCTCTCCAGGGCCTTAGATTCCCTTACATGTCGAAGACTGTCTTGATGTTCACCCCCTGGAGCTCACTAACTAAAGGACAAGATCAAGATCTTTGAGCAATTCGGCCACGGGTTCGAGAGCGTCCCCACGTACCCCATGTGTCGAAGCGATGTACCAAACGTCGCAGATGCAGTTCTGTCATACCTTTTTGAAAAGGCGCGAGTGCATCCAGTGGAAAGCGGCTAGAGCGGCTAGAGCAGAAGCATCTCCGACAAGAATGAATGGCCCGGCAAAGACCGTGCATGCCACATGATTTTGCTCAGCAGCTTCCGCTTTGCGGCGATTAGCACTTCAGGCGCCCCAGCCGAGGTCTCAGCCCAGGCGGCTGACAACAGGAGTTACCTGCAGCAGGGCTCTGCTGCGAGCACCTGTGCTCAGAGGCAGAAAGCATCCAGTTGTTGCCTGGCACCTCAAAAGACAACATGTGCAGACGCTGAACTCCAGGAACTCTTCTTCGGATGCAAAAAGCGGGCACTGCTCTGCGTCTGAGGCTCTCAAAGCAAGTGCCCCGAGCTTTTTGCGGGCTGTGAGCAAAGCCGTCACCTCGCAATGTCACTGGGAATCACATCATCCGTGAGCACCAATCTTCCTGTTGAAGCTGAGCATGCAGCCGCGCTGGTGATGGCCTGTAAGGTTTGTACATCCTGGGCCGAGCTTCAGCACGAACTTGGCTGCCGAAGCACGACATTCGAGGACGGGACACTCGTAGCGAGGTGCCACGTGTCAGAGCCCAGGACGACCAGCTCAAAGCGAAGCCAGAACCTGCACACAGATGCAAACCGTAAGGCCGTCGCTGCTGTCCCAGCTGGCTCGGCTTGGCCTGGGCTTGCTCCTTGCCGCCGTCTCTGCGCCGGCCTTCCGCTGCATCGCCAGCAGCGTGGCTTTGGGAAGGTGCACCTTAGGCCGCCACACAGCTTGTCCATCACAAGTCACAAAGAGCAGGTGACTGAGGGAAACGAGACGGAGGCCCGTTAAGGCTCAGCAACGTCACTGGAAACCGTAGAAGTCCACTCAGCTAGATACAGCTGAATAGAACTGTAGCCGGAGACTTTCAGTTGTAGGCTGAAGGTCTGCATCCAGCGAAGCTCTCGCATGTGTGATACTCGCACTGCCACACCAGACGGGCTGAAGCTTCCATTGCCTCCGAGTTCGCGGCTCGGGTCAGCATGTCCAACCTTCGGCAACGTGCGTGCAGCAGCTGAAGCGGGCTGACGCTGGGGAGAAAGGACATGCTAAGTCGGTGCCACATTACTGCTGACCAAGACGATGCGCCCAATCCCTCCTGCTCCGGAAACCCCGATCATGGGATCCCATGGGGAGGAGCCTGAGAAAGGCGTCCGCGACGCGCTTGCGCGCCTCAGAGAGCAGGTGCTGCAGTGCGAAAAGACCTTCATCATCCTTGCGCCCAGGCCACGGGATGTTCCGCGGCTTCCGCCCTATCCAATCGCCTTTTGTCTCGAGGGTCCCAAGCTGTCCGACACGACATGACAGGAGAAGTATCGGGAATCCGACGCAGGCGAGTCTGTGGGCCTGAGCATTCCGGCCAAGTACTGCGCGTGTGAGCCAGGCCAAGGCAGGACAACGGCTCCACCGAGAATCCTGCATCCACAGCTCCAGACGCTGAAGATCTGAACTAAGCACCTCGATTCCACGCAAGGGGCATGTTGTCACACTTGCAACCGCACACGAAACCTTTAAGCTTCGGACGAGCTGTCTTTCCTGCATGTATCACATTCGAAGTTCGCCAGCCCTCGAAGCACGTCCACCCGCCTCCAGGGCTTTGCGTGGAGGTCTCAGCGCACCGACCGTGCTGCCTCGAAGCAGTGGCAGCACCTCCGGAATTGGAATGCTGGATCATGACACACGACTCCTCGACCTCCAGCCCCCATCATTTCCCCCGTGCATTTACAGGAATCTCTGCAGGCTTCACCCTCTCAACCCAAGCATGTGAGCTGGAGGTACCTTGAAGGTTTAACTCGAACTCGACACCGCAGCCTGGCGATAGAAGGCTAGGAGCTCGGGATCGATTGGCGCCTCGCCCGCCCCTGGCCTGAATCGGACAGGCTTTCCATTACCCCCAAAGCCAAATGGATCACTTGCAGCTTCACTAGAATCGTTAGAAATACGGGCGCCGTCACTCGACTCTGGAAACAATGAACATGCGCATGGCACCGTGGGTAGAGGGTATTCTGGCGGAAGACCATGCGAGACAGAGACACAAAGAGAGCCAGCGAGAGAGAGAGAGAGAGAAACAGAGAGAGGGACACAGAGAGACACAGAGAGACCCAGAGCGACACAGAGAGACACAGAGAGACACAGCGAGACACAGAGACACAGAGAGAAACAGAGAGAAACAGAGAAACACAGAGAGAAAGAGACACAGAAACACAGAGACACAAAGACACAGAGAGAGAGACAGAGAGAGACAGAGACACAGAGACAGACAGAGAGAGAGAGAGACAGAGACACAGAGACACAGGGACGCAGAGACAAGGAGAGAGGGAGAGACAGAGACACAGAGACACAGAGACGCAGAGACACAGAGACACAGAGACACAGAGACACAGAGAGAGAGAGAGACACAGAGATGCAGAGATGCAGAGATGCAGAGACACAGAGACACAGAGACACCGAGACAGACACAGAGAGAGAGAGAGACAGAGACAGAGACACAGAGACACAGAGACACAGAGACGCAGAGACAAGGAGAGAGAGAGAGAGAGACAGAGACACAGAGACACAGAGACTAGACACAGAGACGCAGAGACACAGAGAGAGAGAGAGAGCGAGAGAGACAGAGACACAGAGACACAGAGACACAGAGATGCAGAGACACAGAGACACAGAGACGCAGCGACACAGAGACGCAGGGCGCGCACGCGCGCTTGCAGATGGGGGGGCCTCCGCTCTTCGGTAGCCAGGTTTGGGCCGGGCGCTGGTTGCTCCACGGCTTGTTGGGAGGCCTGTGCAAACGCAACAAACTCACGCAAATCAATAACATCCATATGCACACATATAACGTGGTTTAATGTAGTTCTACTGTGACAGTCTTAAATGCAAGCAGACAAGACAGAGACAACAGAGATGTGCGTGTGTGTGTGTGTACATGATGTGTACACACACACATATATGTATAGTTATTCTTTATTTGCCCATGCTTTATTAACGCTCTTGCAAAGCACGCGGACCCTTGTTGATTTCATCGGACGGAGCCCACAGTGCATTGGTATCCTCAACTCGCAGATCCCGCGGACCGGAAACTCGAAAGGTAAACCCGTCCACCGCACGTGTACTACTCTGAACGTGGCACTCGAAAACCACTAAGCAAAAGAGGCACGCGATGCCTTCTATCTTTTTCCTCGCAGCCTCAAGGCTCCGCAAGCTCGAGCCCCGCCCTGCGGAAAGTACACGTTAACAGCTCACACCTCGCTCTCCCTGGTACTTGCACCAGTAACACACCTGAGCTTTTCAAACGTGCTTTCCTCCGGATCAGGGAACTCCGACGTGTCATCCCAAGGAAAGTTGTTATCAGCGGCCAACTGCTGTACACAAGCAATGAAGTGCGTTTCCACTTCACGAATCCGCTTCTCTTGTTCTCGCTTAGTCAACTTCCGTCCAGTGGTGAACTCAGGGTCGTAGACAAGCTGCCAGTGCTGCTGGTCACCAAGTAGTCAGTCGCAAAAGGATTCCCCTGGCCTTGGCTTTGGTCATGCCATCAGCCAACTGCTCTGTCCCAGCAACCCACCTCAAGTGGCATGGCTTGCTTGACGGAAATCGTCAATTCGTACCCAGCGCAGCTGCTGCGAAGTCCATGCAATGACGAAGTGTTTCTCGTCATCGCGTCAAAGATTCCTTTAGAATCCATGACAACCGCCCCAGTTGTGAAGAAAGGGCAGCTTGCGAACCCCTTGTAGGTGGATACCCATGAGCCTCCAGCCAAGCGCAGCAGACCTGGTAGAGGAGGTCCTCGCCGATCGTGATTGCCTGCCTGGACCTCGGATCCGTTCGATCCTAGCACCTCTCGTGGTGCCTTCGAAGACTCCCATGACACAATGATCATGGGCACATACTCCCCGCTGAGGATGCTGACCGGAGCTAGGCAAGTCAGAATGCCCACTGCGCTGCTCTTTTTCGGACGATTATTCTGCGCTGCGCCCGACCATGTGATGGTCGCAAGTTGGGTCCATGGGAGCTGAAAAGCATGGAACACCAAAGTTTGATCCGAGTTTCTTTTCATCTAACGGATCAACTTGTTTGTCTTAAGGATCGTGTCGACGGTAGCTGTCGGTATTTCGCTGAGCAACAAACCGGTCGGCGACGCATGTGACGGTGCCCAGCGCACCACGGATGTCACTGATCTCGCGAGGCGTAGCCTTAGATGTCTTCATAGCAGCTCGACGGGAGTCGATGGGAATCTCCTCGACCCACTTCTCGGTGTAGGACTTCTGGCCGAGGAAGATTGTCCCATCATCACGTTGAGTCAGGTTGGCTCCAGCCCCGCGAACTCGAACGTCTTTTGCTCCCACTTTCTCCACTGAAAAGCTGCAAACAGTTCAGCCTTGGCCCGCTCGAAGGGTCGTCTACATGGAAACCTGCCACCCCACAGTGGAGTCCGCGTAGTCGGGGTCGCCATATGCCGCTGCCAGCTCCGCTGGCGCGTAGATAAACAAATCTTTTTCTCCATGTCCTGACGACACGTCAGCGCTCTCTAGAAGCCACTGTTGTTCGCCACGATGCTCAGAATGATCATCTTCCCGAGCTTGCTCAAAGTAGGCGAACTGGCTTGGGACTCCACCAGTGTAGGCGATTGATATCCCAGAACGACCAGCCGAGCGTTGGCTCGGCCATCCGACTTGAAAGTAAGGACCCAGCACATCTTCATTATCCTCCGAACATCAAGCTTTTCTTTCTCGCGTGCAGCCAGGGAGGGCAGCACAGTTGCGGATCACCTGCGAAATTTCCTTGGCCATGCCCTCATTGAAGTCCTTCTTCTGCTCCGAGGTCAAAGAGGACCAGCTGACTTCACGACCTTTGTCCATCATCTTTTTCGAAAGCCAAACTTCAGTGCGGCGAGGCCGCTGCACCAGCTTCTTGAAGTCAGCAGCTTCGATGGGAACCTCAAACACGTAACCCATGTCCTCAGTCTCGGCTGGTGACTTGAAGCGTCGCTGGCCTCTCGACCCGGAATCAATTCTTAGCCATCACCGTCGCTCTGAACGGAAGTCTCATCACCGGACTCCTCCACGGGTAAAGCTGACTCAAACCTCCGGTCATAAACGAACTTGTTCCCACCGGCATCTGCGTGGGGTAAACGATGACTACCTGGAAGGACGCACCCTGGAATGGCACATGGACTGGAAGAACTTGTGGCCGGCCTGAGAAGGCCCCCGTGAATTACCAGGTGTAGGTGTGGAAGGGACTAGTGTGCAGGTATATCTTCACTAAAAGGATCCCCAGAAGATTCCCGCTGAGATCGAGGTACAGCAGGAGGATCTTTATGCTCATCTACAGAGCCTTCAGCATCCTGGGCAGGACCTTGAACAGCAGGAGCAACGTCTGGAGACGGTCCAGACCTCTGGAGACGCTCCAGACACCCCCGACGGAGATTCCCGTTGAGATCGAGGTGGTACAGCAGGAAGATCAGCGTGTCTCTCCAGTCCACCGATCCAACATACAACGGGCAGGATTCTTGTGTGTCCGGAAGTTGTCATTGATGACCTGCTCGTTGTTCCCGCTCCTGGTGATTGTCCGTCTCTCACCTGACAAACTGTCCTCGGGAAGCGCAATGTTCTTGGTCTTGCTGGGAATCAACATGGCGAGACGAGGGTTCACATGAACACGAACAAGCCACTCACCCTGGACTTGCCAGTAGTCGCCTCCATCTCGCCGTGAACGGGCAGGAGGCACTCGAACTTCTCCTTGGGCCGTATCAAGATCAACCGTGGCCTTCAAACGCCCAGTGAGTTGCTTCTCGTGAGCCAATGACACTCAGGAGGAGCGATCAACAGCCCCATGCCACTCTTGCCGCAGACCTCTCGCATCTCTTCGGACACGTAGTACAAGGCAGAGTCGGCCATGAGCCACTTTGGGGCCGGATTGTGCGTCATCCAGTCTCGAGTGAACATCCGAATGATATCAGCTGTCGTTGGCTCCCAGACATCCGTAAAGATCTTCATCACAGACACCGTACACAGTCGAGAAGCACGGTCAACCCAAAGACGTCCTTTCGGCTTCTTGGCGTTTCCATCGCCACCTTTGAGGCATACTCAAACACGTCCGTGCCGACAATCTCATAGAGAGAAGTTGGGAGAAGGAGGGGATGCCGTCGATGCTGGCGGTGTTGGAAGAGGACGTGCTGCCTCTTGGCACGCAGGACATTGAAGTCTTGCGAACGTCACAGCCCAGGAGGGGGCTCCTCGTCGTTGTAGAAGTTTGGAGAGGTTCGCGAAGCTGGTAGCTGGTATGTCCAGAAGCTCGGTGTAGCCTCATCATCATCTGCCGAACCTCCTCCAGCTTCTTCCCAGTAGGCGGTTACAAAGCTAAAGCGTCCTGGTCAGTCGCCCAGGTCGTTGAAACCACTCTTGCTCCAGCAGCACCGTCTCAACATCCTCCGCCAAAGAGCGAACACCGTACTTCGACTGAAGGCTCCATGTCACAGCTGAAGCCGCCAGCACCTGACAAACCTTCGTCAGGGTCCTCGCCTAGGCCATAGTAGGTCGAGTCCTCCACCCACATGTGGCTCTCTTCGGGCCAGTACATCTCCTCTCCATAGGAGGCCTCTTCCTAGGAGCAGTCGTCCCACACATCGTCGCCGAAGGCCTTCATCAAGCCACCAGGCAGTCTGTCTCTGCCGACGATGGGACAAGTCAGAGGTGAACCCATCATCGAGCATCCCACGCAAAGCCTGGCGGATCTTCTGAAAGGTCGTTGAGTTCCCGGTGAGGTGCCGCTCAGCAGACTGCAAACCGCAGGCCCTCAACAGCCGGTAGCCGCGAAGCTCATCCTCGAAGAACCCTGCTGTCTCCGAGGTCGCCGTCTTGGTAGTTCTGGTCCGAGTCGAAGACGTAGGCGACGAGTCTCCTTCCTTGGCTGGCTGGCCTGTGTCACCAGGCACTTTCTTCGGCGACGCCCAGGATCCTTAGACGCTTGTCCCGGGGTCTCCTTGTCATCCTTGGCGGTGTCATCTAATTCTCCATCGGAAGCCTCAGCAGGTTCAGCAGGAGGAGCCTCAAAGACCACCGCTCTGGAGGAACCTCTCATGGTCCTTGCTCTTTGAAGACTCTGCTGAAGTTCAACGAAGAGCTCCTATTCACGAACCAGCAGCTGAGGAATGGTCTCGCCTTGGCGCTTGTGGAGACTGGTCCATCTCTCCAGCTTCTGGAACGTATCCGGCACAGGCAGCCTCTGAAGCGGGCTTTGCCTCAGGACTTCCAGCAGCTTTTCCAGCCCATTCGAGGTGCTATATTGAGCTGGATCCAAGTTTCGCACCACAGATTTCGCAGATCCGACCAAACGGTGCCACACTCGAGGGGCAGCGAGGGGCAGCCAGGGGCTTTTCCGAGGACTTGAGAGAATGCTGGTACCAACGGCACTCCATGGCAAATCTCTCAAAGGAAGCCAGTTTGCCGTCCCAGGTAGGAATCTCACCATCCTTTCCATCAAAGGACATTTCCTTTCTCCCGGCCCGCCCTTCGGAAAGCACACGTTAAAAGCTCACAGAGCTTTCGCGTACGAGTACGGTAAAATACACCTGCAACGCGCTTCTCCGGTATGGGGAACATCTAGGGAAGGCAGAGCCTTGTCATTAGGGAAGGTAGGGTGGGGAAGAAACAAGACTCCTGCGACACAGGTATCACTCTTCGTGATTGATCGAATCATGTTCATGCGGTCGGGTTCAAGGTGCACAGAACATGTTTCGTGCATCAAGCCGAAGTGCATGCGGAAATGATTACAGCTCACCAAACCTGCGCAAAGCACTAAGCTGAACAATTGACTCATCATTTATGCTTTTGCTCATAGTATAAAGCGACACCATATCATATGCTACTGCATTATGTTATAGTATGTCATGTTCCATACTTTTCTGAACTATACTTCACTCTACTATACTATCCTATACCATACCGTACTATACTATAAGAGTATATAATATATTAAAGGCAACATAGTATGATGATAAAGAGCAATGTGATGAACATAAAACGATTGGAAAAATATAAGATCATATCAGAAAATACACTATATATCCACTACTATATTGCAAAATGTCATATAATGTCATATCGGTATCATGTATTACAAATATATAGCAAAGTATAATGAATGTAGTGTGAAATAATGTAATGCAATGTCATATCATACTTTTGCATATACTATACACTAACATACGGTCAAAAGATACTACACTATAATAGCATACATTTGCATAGAATAGAACAGAACAATAAAATTGGACAGAATATAATATAGCCGGATTCACTATTACACAACATAACAAAATATGAAAGATTTCGCAATATCAACATTCGGTAACATAAGATGACTTATTCGTATGATGTCATATAACATAACCTTATATCACATAGTGTAATAGATAGTACAACGTAATGTATCACAAACAATATAGTACAGTAAAATGTGATGAAATATAAGATAATACAACATGGTATACCATAACTCAATTTGGCGTATGAAATAACATAATGCAATTTAGGAAAAGTGTCATATAATGAACTATGTTATACTATAAGACGATAGAGTATATCCGGACATAATAGTGCATTGCAAACACTGATTCCATTGTTACACGTTTACCTTACAGTATATGATCGTAAATTATGTTATGTTTCAGTACATTACGTCATGAAACTTTGCAGCAAGCTGGTTTAAGTTCTATTTTGTTAGGTTATGGTATGTTACTGTTACATTATACTTCGCTATACCATGTTGTATTATGTTATACTATGCTATGATATGTTATGCGATACATACACAGGCAGGTATAGATAGATGGATACATAAACAGATAAACTTAGATAGATATACAGATCGATGGATAGAGAGATAGATAGATAGACAGATAGATAGACAGACAGATAGATAGATGTATCTGCATGCATATGCAGACATGTATACACATACATACGGGCCTACCTACCTACCTACCCACCTACCTCCAGCAGTGTTCCCTTCTGGGCCTCGTCGCCGGCCGGTGCGGCAAAGGCCACATCCCGCAGTGCCAGGCCTTGATCTTGTGGGAGGCTTCATACGGATTTTTTCGGTTGAAAAATGATTTGGTTGGGTTCATCGGTACAAGATAAAGGTCTAGGTGATCTGTCGAAGGGAATGCAGAAATTTCTGAGTTTTGAATGGTTTTGATATGGTTTGGCAAATTCTTTTGGATCATCTGAGGCCGCAACAAACACGGTCTTTGGCGACTGCCAGCTCACTGCATCTCCGCTCCGCTTCTTCGGTCTGCCGGCCCAGTTCGGCTAGGTGGAATTGAAGCCCTTGCAAGTTGCAGGATTTCAGGACTTCGGGCCTCCCGGGCAGCGCGGCGCAGGCGGCGCAAGGCTCCGGCCGAGGCGATGCGGTGCTCAGCGCGGCAGCGCTGCAGCGAGGCCTTGAAAGGCAGAAGACGCCAAAGTCTGCGCGTGAAACAACTCGGCTCTCGTCACTCTCTGCTGGCCTCGGCCGCCTCCAGAGACGCCGTCAGCTCCGCGGCCCGGCACTCTCCTCGGCTCCGGTCCGGCTCAGGTCTTTGAGGAACATTTCTAGCTGAGCCTCTGCAGATGCTTTCAAGCCTTTCAGGTCCTCTTGGCTTCTCATTCGTCCCAGGCTCTTGCTGCCCTCTGCGCCTGCTCCTGCTGCTCCAGCTCGCGTAGAGTTGTCGCGACGATCTCCAGTCGACCCTGATCGTTGCAAAAACGACTCAGCACGGCCATCGGACAGCAGCGCCCAGGCTCGAGGCGCCTGAGAGGCCTTCTTGCCCACGCTCCCCTGGCGGGCACCTCGGGTGGAACGGCTTGCAGTTCCAGGCTTCCAGGAAAGCAAATGCAGCACCGCCTGAATGACTTCGCGCGGTCACTTCCTTCGGTGTTTCTGCAACCTTCGGCTGTCTTTGAGCCTGACAAGCAGCTCTGCATCGGACTGCAGCATATCGTCTTGTCAAAGCCATCTTGGAGCCTCCTCAGATTGCTTCCACTTTCTCTCTGCTCCGGCATCCTCGGCCTCGCACCCGGAACCAACACTCTGGCAAAATTCCCACGAACCTACGGCATCAGACGAGAAGACTTCCGCATCCCATGCACTTGTGGCCCATGATGCTTCCAGAATGACAAAGGGCAACTGAAGACCGAACACAGAGCAGCGAGCTGTACTTAGTATGTTCAAGCTGATGCGTGATGAAAAGTCTTCTTCGAAGGATATCATGACATGCAAGCTTTGCCTCGCTTACAAACAAAATCCAAAGGAAATTCCCCTCCCTTTTTCCACTCCGGCAAGCGAGCCACCGAAGAATTTTGATTTGGCTGCCAAGCCGTCACGACAAAGATTTTGACTGTGGGGATTGGGGCTTGTGGGGCACGGTGAACGAAGCGACAGGCTCTTGACTCGGGTGCATCTTCCCAAAAAGGACCGCAGCTCACATGGATTGTGCAAAGGAGCATTGATGCATATCTGCCATGGCCTTTGCCAGGTCTCTTCTGAGCTCGACCATCTCAGCGCTGACCATGGCTATCTCCTCGTTGAAGAGCTGCAGTTCCTGCAACCTCGGTACGGACTCGAAACATGTCTTTCGCAATTGCACGGACCACGCATGTTCAACCGAGCAGCTGCTGTCCACGTGAAGCCTCGACCATTTCCTCTGCCTGAACACTTTTCATTAACGACTGGAAGCACAAACACGTGAAGCCCTATAACGAGGAATCCGGAAGCCTTTCAAACAAGATTGGGACAAAGCTGACCCTCGCTGATGCCGATCAACAACGGAGATGGCTTGCCCTACACTGTGTACTACACAGCCGCCTGCGACAGCGCTCTTGGGAATTTGGGGGCATGGAAGGTGCCAACACCGGCCTGGGCCGCTGCTCTCTTCCTCGCCTCCTTGGGGCAAGTCCCTCTGAGCAGGCTGGCGCGACCTCGCTAGCGAGTCTCACGAACTCTCTGGCGCTGAGCTCAGGCCTCTTTGCCTCTTTGCCCTTGGCAGCTCTGGCCTGGCTCCCAGAGCTGCTTCGTCGTGGCGGCAACCGCTCGCCGCCGGTCCCGGCGCAGGAGCTCGGAAGCTGAGTCTGCACGGCCAGCAGCAGCGCGCTCCTGGCATTCGTCGATTGCAGCCCCATCTCCAGCTTGCCCCCCAGGCCCAGGCCGCTGTGCCTCCCGTGCCAGACCATCCACATCCCGCAGGAGAATCCCACGCTGTCGGTACAGCGCTGCTGCCTGCAGGCGAGAAACACACAGCATTGGATTTCCACGGTTTCCGCGTGGCCTCGCGGGCAGCTTTGTCTGCTTCCTCCACGGCAGCCGCGCTGGCCTGCCAGGATGCCAACAGTCAGCAGCAGTGTTTATTGTGGTGAGGGTCCTCGTATTGGCTGTCCTACATTATGTGGGTCCTTCCTTTTCAGAAACCCTCTTACTGAACCTTATGTGGTCCGCAGAGTTCGGACGCTTCGGAACTGGAGCGTTGTTTTGCATGGTTGGATAAGCCCAGAGTCATATCGCGGCGATCATTGAGCAACAAAGCCAGCCAGCCCGTCTACAGTCTTTTCACAAGGTCCCTGGAAGGAGTCAGTTAGATGAGATGTGGTCAGATGGATGCAAGTTCAGATCGCATGAATGAAAGGCAAGATGCCGAAGAAAAGGCAAGTGCGAGAACGTGCAGTGCAAAGACTTGCAACTGCGTTTGCTGCCCTTGTTTACGAAGCGCTGGCTGCTGGCCTCGGTCAGGAAAACAAATTCGGATCTCTGCTGCTTTGCCATGTCGGCGCATAGCTCCTTCCAAAGTTCAGGCGCAAATGTCGCCTCCGAACCCGTCTCTGTCTGATCCCCACCATACCCGACATGCCCGAAAAGTCCTGCTTCGCTGCTTCGGATCGAACCTCCACTTCCGCTGCATGCTCCGTCTGTTCCGCCTTCTCCAGCTCCTTCGTCAGGAGAGGCTCGTGCGCAGCCACCCAAGCGCCGAGAACCTCCATGCGGGGGCCCTCCTGTGCTCAAGGAGCGGTGCACACAAAAACTCAAAGATTGGAGCAACTTCCCGAAACCCTCTGAAAAGTGCCTCTCCTTTCCCCCCCCCCCTCCTCGGCCAAGAGGTCCTGGAGCCGCTCCTCGAGGCCCTGCACCTGGCGATGCCTCAAATCGAAGAGCTCCTGCTCCTGCGAAAGCTCCGCCTCCAGGGCTTCCGCCTCCAAGCTGCCCCTGAAAGGGCCCTTCCCATCCTGCTGCCCCTGCAGCTCAAGGATGGAGCCAGCCCTCAGGTCCAGGTCCACATGGATCTCGGCGATGGCATCCTCGCAAGGAACTTCTGCTTTGCTTTGTTTTTCTTCGTTTCCTTTTGATTGCCACGGGCGTCGACTGTCAACCTTCGACTCCGCCAAAGGGACAGTTGAGATGCACTTGTGGGCCCACCTGAGCTTTCCTTCGCTTTGCGGCAAAACATGTGTGTTCGCTGCGCTTGGCTCTTCAGTTGCTAAGAGTTTTTGAAAATCCGCTGGCACAGTGACGGTGAAGTGGCAGGTTTGTTCGTGTACTCTACAGAGTAAACACGCACACACATACATACATGATGCTTACTTGCATGTATGCATGCATTCATGCGTGATGCATGCGTCCATACATTTCCAAGGCTCTGTGTGACAACACCGGTTGGGGGTGGAAGATAGGATCGTCGCCGTGACGCTTCGCTGGGGATTGGGGTGGATGGCAGCACTCCTCGTGACGTTTGCCCTTTTTCGACATGCCGGCAGCTTCGAATCAGCGGCTGGCACGGAGTCGTTTTTTGCGTGAAAGATTTTTTGTGGTTGCAGGAGCAGATTGCGGATAGCAATGCTCATGATCCGCGTGGCCGCCAGTGCTTGCACATCAGTATAGGTAGTATAGTAACAACCACAATAAGAATGACAATAGTACTAACCAGTGGCTGGTTCCGAGCGACAGCCTACCTCAACTCCCATAGATGAAATTAAACTACACAAAGACATTTCACATAAAAACCATGGAGCACAACACAAGGGGATGGAGAATTGGAGACCAAGGTACAAACCCCAGACAACACCACACACGCTGCCCCACAGGGGAGTGGGGGAGACAAAGATCCCAAACAAGACCACATGCATGCATGCATGCATACGCCTCCATACCTACCTACTTACATACATACATGTCATCTCTTTATGGAGGCGAATGTAAATGAGGTGGCATCTTCGTTTCTGTTGTTGCAGCTTCACAGAATCCGCACGCTCTCGATCTTCGAATTGGAGTTTGCCAATCCACCCAATTCTCGAAAGCTACTTCAAAAGCACTCGGGGCTGCTGGAGCCAATCGTGAAAAGACTGCTGCAAATCTTTACTGGCCTTCGTCAACCCGTCAGCCACCATTAAGTGAGTAGGTACCCAATGAAAGTTGGAACCCGGGACTACCTCTTGGATCCCCCTAATGCTAACTAGTGAACGCTCTTCCGAAAGGTTGGGGCTGTCCGAGATGACGCAGTCGTAAAGAGATTTAGCGTCTGTGACGGCGAACTGTGTGAGACGCGGGGTCACCTTGTGCGCCGGTTCGTTGTAAAGCAGCTCGCTGAGGAACATGTTGATGTAGGCTCCACGGTCACAGCCTTCATCTGCGGCTGAGGCTTCTGCCGCCAGTGTTGAGCGGCACACTCTTTGAGAACGGCTCGAACGCCAGTCCAGAAGCATCGCTGCCGAAGTTCTCTGCAGCACGCTTGGCCCAGTCAGCAGCACCAGAACTCCACACTGTGAGCGGCAGTTTTCTGCGTTAGCCGAGCTGGCGTCGCTGAAGGTCAGGATGAAGCTCGCCCTGTTGACCGGCACGTCGGGGATGACGAATCCGTTCTCCTCGGTCGCCGATGCAAAGTCCACGGCGTCGTACAAAGACTTCAAGTCTGAGAGAAGCCGCCGTGGTTGGACAAGCTGTTGACAGCAGACAGTTCAGGTCTGCTTTGCCCGGCGACCCACTGCAAGCATCCTGTGACGCTCCTGAACTCGGCTCGTTGAGCCTGGGTCAAGGGCTCCTCCAGGTTGCTTCCACGTGGGATTTTCCCGGAAGCCATCCCAGTCACGCCACTTGTATCCTCCACAGCGCCCCCCTGTGCTGCCCGGCGTTTGCACAGAAGTGCCCAAGTCGCGGGTCTGTCTCCCGCTCGGTCTCCAAGGCTCCTGCCGCTGAGGTGAAGTTGCCGTCGTGAGGGTAGTCGGTCGTGGCGGCGAGGTAGGTGCCGGAGTCGATGGTGGAGTCGCTGGGCACGACGTCGTCCTCCGAGGTCTCCGGTCCGAAGGTTTCGGCGGTGCATCGTCCATGGCATCTGGGTCCACCGTCGGATCAAAGGTGGGAGCCTCTGACTCGGGAAGCTCAGATGCCATATCTCCGTCCTGGCTAGGAGGTCCATTGCCTGGCGCAGCCTGTGGCCTTTGCCGTCGTCGCTTCCGGTCCGGGTCCTTGAGGTCTGCGGCGGTCTGGTCCATCAGGCCGGCGGGGCATGAACATCCACACACCTTCGTCTGTCTCGTGCCGGTGGGGCCGAAGGCACGAGTAACTCTCTGTGCCCTCACATCCTAGGCACGGCCAAGTCCCATACACATTCTGCACCCACTGGTCGCCGTCACAGCGAAAGCATCGCCACTCAGACTTCGTAGGTCCCTGGAACTGGGGGCTTCGCACATCCGCGAGGAACTCGTCACGAGGTCCTTGGTCATCGCGGGAAGCAGCCTCCCCATCAACAGAGCTCTCTTCCTCGGCCTCAGCATTATCCTCAGAGTTCATCTTGAACATCTCGGGTATGCGGGGCATCGAGGGTCGCGGAAGCGAAGCCGCCCCAAAAGAGCAGGCTCCGGTGCCAACTTAGCAACTGAAGAGCAAAGCGCAGCGAACACACATGTTTTGCCGCAAAGCGAAGGAAAGCTCAGGTGGGCCCACTGAGGGCCGAAAGGTGCCGCAGGTGGCTCCTCATGGACCAATCAGCAAGGCTAAGATATGCACATATTTCACAAAAACAATATCGAGCACGGGGGGTCTAACCTCCTCAACTAGCTTGGGCTACTGCTCTTTTCCGAAGTTGGGAACGTGATCAGCTATCAGCTACATGATCGAATTGGGCATGCCCGAAGGGCCTCCAACACCTTCGCTCTGTAGCCGTAATCTTCCACCATCTGCTGGAGGCGTCTCTTCACCAAAGTTACTTGACGCATCCCGACGTCCGCTTCCACCCATGCGGCAACGGCCTGACATGAAGCTCGAAGACTTCAACCAGCTCCTGCTGATACACGAATCAACTTCTGAGCCGACCTTCTGCCGACTGCGCAGAATCTCCGGCAAGCCCTGGACCTCTTGGCGCTGCGACTGGAGCTGCAGCAGCTCTTCGGCAGCACTGAGCTCCGTCGCCACCTCATTGCCGAGGCCCCCATGCTCATCGCATTTCGCGGCAAACGGCACAGCAAGGAAAGGGAAAGCTTCTCTGCTTTGATGTGGCCGGGCGGGGCCTGGCGCTGCGCTTTGCGCGTCTCGGCCGCATGCCGGCGGGCTGCATCGGCTTCAACTTCCACCTCTGCACATTACAGCGTCTCGCGATGTCTCGCGGCTTGCTTCACGGTTCTCAGAAAGGGCGCTGGCTTGCTGGTCCTTCTACATATGCTGAGGCAAGTTACTTGGACTTCAGGAAAAGTCTGGCATGGACCCGTCCATTTCCTGTCCGACCACACGTTGCAGACCCCGGTCCCGCGTACTTGGCGCGACGAACAATAGGCGCTCGCCAAGGAAAAATCCCAGATTCCTCTGCATCCCAATCTGCAACGCTGCAACGGTCAGCTCTGAGAGCGGCCTGGGGCCTCTAGGGATGCCTACCGGGCGGATAGTCTTTTTTGGGGGGGCCTTGCGAAGGGCTCGCTGCTGCTCCGCGAGGGCCGCGGAAGCCTCGGCCTCTTGGCTCCGGAGCAGCTCCAAAGTCCTTAGCAGACGCCAGCAGCACGACGAGCTGAAGCGAAGTTGAGTAACAAAGATGCCAAAGAAAAGCAATCATATACATCTATAATCATCTATAGGGAAGGCTCAAGTTTTGGTTCAGAGAAAGCTGAGCTGCTTTCTCGAGTGGCGGCACTATCTGCAGCAAGTCGCTCTGCGTGTGCCAACTCGCGGTCGGACAGCAAGCAGGAGTGTCTCAGCTCCTACAAGCGGAGGCCCTGAGCTCCCATGGGTCGGGCCACGATAAGGGGCATTCAATGGAGATCCCACCAATGGCTCCTCTGCTCGCTTTTGCAGGCCATCCCTCTGCGAACGCAGCCTGCAGAGCACCAAGCCCAGATGAGAGAGTGCAATCTGAACACGAACCCTCAAGCGCCAGCGGGTCCTTTCCAGTCGACCGGCGGACACATCCTGGATCTCCCGCAAAGCCGGCCTGCCGCTTGCGTATGTGTTGCAGAAACCCTCTCATGCATCACAGAAACCCTAGAAACCTTTCCACTGGGCCTTCCACTTCAGATTGGGAATTGACAAAGCAAAAAAAGCAGGGACACAAACACGAGGCAAGGAAGTATCGAAGCCTGGTTTCCTCAGGCTGTGTCCCACCTCAGGAGCGGCAACTGATTCGACCAAATGTTTCGGGTGAATGCTGGAAATCGAGGATGTTACCGATGCCCGTCCGCAAGTTCATAGTTGAGGCTGCTTGAACGGAACGGAAGGGGTCAAACTCCTAGCTGCCCTGGGATTTCGCTCAGCCGATCGAACAGGAAGAAAGGACATCTGCTCGAAAGGGTCTGCGACTGTGCACGCGTGCGGCGTGCGGTTTGTACTTCGACCCGGCCTCTCATTAAGCCATGTTTGCACATGCAAAGCATTGCTGCAATCTAGACATATAAAAGACTTCCGCCCCACCTCGAGAATTGGATGCACCCAGGTTGCTGGGGCCTGGCGAGATCTCGCCAAAAACAATGCATCCGCACTCTTCGCTGACTCTCGTTCTATACGGTGAAAGCAAAATGCGCCTTTGGATTCACGAGCTGCCCGCGAGCCCAGTGGCAAAGAACGCTGGCTTGGCTGAATCCGTGCTGGAGATGCCTTTTGGGCAGCAAAAATTTCACACAATGCTTTGTGCCAAGGTGCCAAGTGTTTGGACGAGGGGGTCGGCGCTCTAATCGAGCATGCATGTACGGCTTTGCCACGTGCTTCCCGTGCACCCTGATGACGAATGCAAAACCAGCCAAAGACCTTACACCGGCCTCTTCCAAGCACTGCAGATGATCCAAAGGGGCCTGTGCGTCCACATGAAGGATTCGCTTGAATGCACGTGCTCAATGAGCGCTGGAAGTGATGTATGATTGTATACAACTGCAGTCATGACGGGCAGCACCTCTGCGGCTTTCTGGCTCGCTTGCCGAGCCCTCAGCTCCAGATGTAGGTGAGAAATCTTGAGTGACGACGTTGCGTCTGAACACGCTGCTGAACTTTGACTGGCACTGCGCTTAGCCCGCGGCTGCATCTTCAACGTGCGAAGCCGTTGTCGAAGACGGTCACGCTCCTGGAGCGAAGCAGATCGAGACTTGACTTGACCCCGACTTCGCCTCCCAGGTGCCCTCCTGGCGGAAGAAAGCATCCTGGCGCTCGCCCTCAGCACCTCTCATCGCAATCCGCCCATGCGACGTCGGAGCCGGCTTGCTGCTCATCGCTGCGCTTTGTGCCAAGGGGCTCAGCTCTGCTCTCTCGCTCCTCAAGCTTTGCAGTCGCCGCTCCTCCGAAGTGCGAGCAGTCCACACCTGCCCGCTCTCATCGTAGCTCCGAGGCCTCGCGAGCCTCTTGGCTTGAGGCATTCGCGACGCAGCCGCTCCACTCTGCCTGCCGGCGAGCGCAGCGACCCCTCCGCTCAGAGTAGAAGAGAAGCGCGGGGACCTTCGCAGCCGCGTGCTCGGCCGAGGACCTGAAAACGCTTCTTGCGCTTGGCTGCTGCCGCAGACGACGCCCTCCAGGCCGAGCGGAGCGCACCTTTGCTCCTGGAACTCCGAAGCCGAAAGCTCCGCCTCCAAGGAACGCACCTGAAAACTTCACAGAAGGCGCTGGGCTCTGAGAATCTCAGCCTCTGCCCTCTGAAAGAACGGCACCTGGGCAGAGAGCGCCTCCCAAGCCGCACTGCTCTGCTGGCGTTTTGGTGCCTGGAGGTCATCGAAAGTGCAGGTGCGCTAAAGCGGCTCCCGGCTCCCGGCCGGCCTCTCTCCGTGAAGGCGGTGAGGCCGAGGCCACTGTGGCTCTGTGATAGCGGAGCCGCGGAGACTGCGGAGACTGCAGAGTGCCCGGGAACGGGGACTGCCGAGCTCGCTTGGGACTGGGTGTGAGGTCTGTGGGAGCTGCGGGAGAGGCGTTTGGACCGTCCTGCTCTTGGGCATCCTTATCATCTCCCGTCCGGGCAACTGAAGGCCAGGGAGAGAAGCTTTCCAGCCAGCATGGCAAGGGGCTGCCTTGCTCGCACTTACCCACCTGCGGGAAAACATCAACAAACTGCGCGAAAGTCGGAAAAAAACGCTGACAGCAGGATGCCTCTTCGGGAAGGATGGTCTCGGAGGAAACATGCTGCTCATCCTCCACCCAAGAGCATGCAGAACCCCGACAGGAAATCAGATCAGCACTTCAAGGCTTCGGCCCGGACCCCATCCCGATGCTACGACTGCTACGACATGCAGTGTGGGTCCTTGTGTACCTATCCCCCGAAGTTGCGTTGAACAAGCTTCTAAGCCCGTGCCAGCCAGGGAGTCTCGTAAAGAGTCTAGTTCTCAGACTCTAAACTGAGTACTGCTTCGCCATTCGTCGACTATGGTGTTTCACGAAAGCACAGCTTCTTCTCCCAACCTTTACGTCAACATGAACAACACCCCATCGAACCAGACTGAGTTCAAGGTCATCTCAAGATCCGCTACCAGCCACCACAACCAGAGCACTCTTCGACTAAGCATTGCGTGCCGGCCCAAGGGACTGCAGAGTCACCATGGCACATGTCAGATGAGACGAGATGTCCAAAACCTTTACCAGTAGTACCGTTTGTTTCAACTTTGTTTCTGGGGAATCGAGCCACGGCCTGCTATGTTGCATTGAAAGCCTAGTTGCAAGTGCTTTGCTGTGACATGGCTCTCGCCTTCGGTCCTGTGCCCTGGGGTAGCCACCCCAAACCCAATCCTGAACCCCGGGCTCATCTTTCGTGCACTCGCGATGAGAAGCAAAGTGAAGCTGCGTCAACCTTGACTGCCTTTACTCCCAGCCGACCCCATTCCTTACCTCCGTCTATCTATCTGTCTCTCTCTGTACCGTCTCTCTCTGCGTCCTCTAGTTCCAAGAGCTCCACATCCTCCTGTAGCTGTTCCAAGACCTCCAGCTCGGCTGACAGAGATCGGAAGACTTGCGTGTGGCTCGGGTTTAACCGAGCTCTCACAGCTCCAAGGCGCCTCATGTCTTTGCAAGCCCCAGAGCCCGCTGGAGGCCATCGCTACGGCACATTCTCGCAAACCCTCGCGGGGAGAGACAGGGCGGGCCTTGGCTGGAGGATGCTTTCGAGAAGCTTTCGAGGATTCTCAGATCTTGAGCAGGGCCTACTCAGCCTACTCTCTCTGTCTACTTCTCTTAGGTCTGGAACTGGAGACGGCTTGCGTTCCCAGCCAGGGCTCGAGCAGTGATTGCAAGTCCGAGTTGTATCCGTCTCAAAACAAAGCATCTTGCTCCTCCTTGAGAGGCTCTGTACTATCAATCGTGAAACCGTCGAGAAAGCAGCAGCATCCCAGACAGAAAGATACAGAAAGGGCATCTTCCAGAAGAGTAGTTACCGGTTACCCCGTTTGAGCTGCCACAGAGCTTGAGCTCCAAGATGCTGCTTGCCTCGTCTATACCTCCGGTACACAGTCGACGTGAAAAACCCTGGCGTGACCGATCAAGCCAGGAGCGAATAAAACTGTGCGGGCAATTCGGATTCTGTACACTAGCATGAGAGGTGAGAACAAGGGCGGGCTAGCCGTCTGACACATCGTCCGACGAACAGGGCACATTGTGCATGGTAAGAGGTGATGTCATGGCAACCTCCCAAAAACAAAAACGTTATGCCGGCGATGTGAGACGAAGTCCGTCTTCGATTGGGCCGCCTTGGCCGCCTCCCCTTCCTGGCCTGCAGCACTAGCTGGCCCAGCTTCCCCTTCTGCAAGAATTTTGTGGCAATCTGCAGTCGGACTGAAGGGAAGGCCGCCTGCTTTGTGGCCAAAGCCGGCACACCGACACAGGGGCGCCGACCCGCTCCCAGCGAGTTGTGACACGTGAGGTGCAGCGTGTGTGGCACGGCTTTAATCGGTGTAAGTTAAAGGTACAAGTACGGCTCATGGGCCGTAAATCGACAGTCACACGAACATGGCGCTTGCCAACACTCTCAACGAAAAAACTGCCACACCGGTATGCCAATTCAACAAATACAGGGCATTCACTCATCAAAGGGGCAATGCAAGCTCATATTCTTATTAGCCGTCGATGCTGTCGAGTATCTCCTGAAGATGCAGTATGGCTCAGGACATGCGGCCACAGCTTTCACCTACCCTAGTCTTAGCATCCTTCATCAGCATCTCGTCGTCATCGTCAAAGTGATTGTTCCGATGGGCACGAGGAGGTGCGACAGTCTGCCAAGCAAAAACAAAATCTAGCAAGTCTGACAGGCTTCTGCTCAAACTGTCTTCGAGCTGCCTCTCGATCACATGTCTCGGCAGATGACGACAACTGCCATCCGAGACAGCTACTCCGATACCACCCGCACTGCCATCTCAACAAGATTCAAAGACCACCAAGGCAAAAACCACCACCTGACGGACTTCCTCTCTGCCACACTGCCCCTCGCTCTCTCGCTCTGGCTCGACAGCGTGCCAAACCTGCTCGCCCGGCAGATCATCGAGGATCCCACCCGGAAGGCACTCCTCCAGACTTGCCTCGGGCAAACCAGAGCAGTCTTTTGGTATGAAATGTCCAAACAGACTGCGTTGAATGTACATGTGATGAGCTCCCCTCGCCCGCGACAAGCACCGGCTCAACCACTTCTGCAGTCACTTCGACGACAAATACTTTTGACAGCTCCCGCTAATTCAAGGACTGACAAATTGTCTGATATCGCAGGTGAAACTTAAACCACACAGCTATCCTTGCAACAGGCTCAAGGACTCAAGGGGGTGCGAGGCCTCGCAGAGAGGGAGGTGGAGGGAGGTTCCGAGGTTCCCTTCTTGCGCATCGTCGGGGATTCGCAGCGCTGAAGGGAAGGCCGGATCTCGCAACAGCGGATGACGTCACCGAGTCACCGAAGCGCTCGGAGCTCGTTGTTACAGAGATCTGAGATCCCACATCTCGGCCAGTTTCAGCACTGGGCACCAGACCTGTCTCGGGGTGAGGGCGGCAGAGGCATTGACACCTGGGCAATTAATTCGCCAAAGAGTGCCAACCCTGACAAGTTTATGCTGCAGCCCGTTTCCTGAGACCCATGCCCATGATCTCGTGGGGTGCTTTGGTCTCCTGACGCACCACTTTACAGGTTTGTCTGTTTGCCTGCTTTCTTCTACCTAAGCGCCTACACCCTTTGCTTCTGACACTGCCTGGTTTCCAAGGGAAATCGCCGGCACCGGCGCAGCCCCGGGACCTTGTCCGCGCTGGCGATGCTCGCAACTATTGCTAAGCACTGTGAAGAAAAGCAACCTATCGCCTATCGCGAAGCACCGTGCAACTGATCGGCAAGCCGGGCCCGGCCTGTGTCACCAGAGCCGGACTGGCCTCTTTGGTACCTGGGCGAGCGTGGCTGGGCGACCGTGGCCGCGGTGCCGTGAGCCCGCATGTGGACTTGGGATGGCGTGCATGAAACATGTGGCGGTCAGAGAAAGGTGCCTAAGAAGCAACACAGACTTGCACCGCATATCAGGACATGAACATATTGCCTTTAGGTCGTTGTGTTTTCCCACAGGACCTCTCCTATTTATCGGTGGAGGTCTGATCTGAGTGGTAGGGTCGCTCCCATGTCATGATATGGAACCAAATCATTGACACGAGCTGATGCGATCTTGGTTTGGCTTCGTGAATTGCCTCGAGCAAGATGCTGTCTCCAGTAACGAATCTGGCACAGATTGGCACAGCATTCTTACTTGTCCGAGAATTCCACGCTCATAAGCTATGAACCCATCCCCTTTCTGTCTCACTGCGAACAGGAACCCGATGCAAATGCGCAGTTCCGAGTGCCCCCATTGACTCGTGCTGAGTGCAGTGCATGAGTCTCGGGAAATACCATGGTACCCGCTGCTGAATCAATCTCACACCAAATGATCTCTGCCAACAGTACACTCAGTACGCTCTTGACAGCCTGAGGTCTCTTTGGTTCCGTGCCGTTGGTTGTCGAACCGCTTCCGATGCTCGGCCATCTTAGCCGCCTGCAGCCATGGCAAGCGCTCACACAGCCTTTGGATATAACGATACCGCTACAAACTCAGGATCTCTTTCAGCTGTGAGCGAGAACTCATCAAAGCTGCGAAGAGCGAGGAATGTTGGAAAGATCAGTCATGAACTGTGGCAACACCGACAACGGATTGACCTCTTCTTGCTGCTGCTTCGAGAGGACAGGCTTCGGCTCGTCTTCCTGGCTGCTCTCATGTCGCTGCAGTGAACCTTGTACAACACTCTCACTAGTTATCTCTTGGATAGCATCGCTGCCGACCATCGCTCGGGTCAGTGCTGCAGTGCTGCCGCTATGCGTTCGACCACGTTTTGTTATACATGACCAGTAAGCCCTCACAGAAGAGACATCCCACGTCAAAGAAATCGAGGAGATCCCTCAATATCGGCAGCTCTGCGGCGGTTATCGCATCAAGGGCCAAATCTATGTCGGTCTGGCCGTCCTTCCGGTGCCCACTCAGGATACACGCCGTCGCAGGCATCTTGCTTGCAGTTGTAAGACCCGCACCATTCTTACGAATGAGACAATGATGCTGCAAAAAAGCTGGCCTCGGCCTCCATCTCGCGCGTTTCCAGCACGTCTCTCGCAGTGGAGGTTCCCTTACCCTCGCCAGTGGAGCAGCTCTCCGTCGAATCGAACCAGAACTCTTGCCTCACGAAGCTCAATTGCCTCGTAGATGACCTCGACATCGTCATCCGGATCCATCACCATGACACTGTGCCTCACAGCGAGAAGTGGAATCAGTGTCGGGCATGTCGCAAACTCAGAATGCGGAATGCAGGTTCAATTGCCGAGAGAGACACTCCACCGGCTTGTGCAGGGAACCTCAAAGCAAGTAAGACGACTCCGCAGACGGCGCACCACGCTAGAGACTGCTTCTCCTCTCATACCAGAGCCAGTCTCAAAATGTGCCTGAACCGGTCGCAGCCTCGACGGTCGAAGCCTCAGGCGACTAATAGTGAGAAAGCAGCGCCCTGCGCCCTGTCTATAACAAAAACCGTAGTCTCAGAGTCTGGGATCTCAGCATTTCCACCGGGATCCTGCGAAGAAAAGCTCGCGGCAATCGAGCCAAAGACAGCACAGCGGTCAGCACCCGCTCGCACCTTCGCAGCAGCCGTCGAGACTGCTGGCCTCGGCCTGTCCGCCTGCAAAGCAAACGGAGAGACGCTCTGCTCTGCTCGGAAGGTCGGATCTCGAAGGCCTGGGAGGGCTTGGATGCCCAAGTTTCGGGCTCCTTGCAGGAAGTGCCTCCATCCCTGGAGCGTCTGCGTCTGCATCTGGCAAGGTGTCCTCCTCCTTCTCTTCGGGCTGGGCCACGGGCTTGATGTCCTTCGATGGCTATTCCAAGCCCTAGGGTCATCAACAGTCTTTCCCTCTTCGCTTGCGCAGGGTGGTCGGAGTCTAGGGAGCTTGCACAGATCTCTGGGATCGAGGAGTTCAATGGTAGCTTTCTCGGAGTATGTAGTGGCACGAAGCTATGCGATCGGCTTTGATGACACCTCACACCGCTCCTGCGGAGTGCTCGTCCCGCAGCCCATACTGCCAAGCCCCCAGTCGCCCGCACTGCCTCAAAAGAATCAACGAATCAAGGACGACGTATCATGGCCCAGTTTGACTCAGCACATTCGGTCCAAGAAGCGGCGATTTCAGGAGCTTGCTCCAGGCGCAGCTTGATCCGACAGGCACCCAGAGTTCGTCATGCGGCTCATGCGACCACGCTTCAAACTTCGGCTGATGGCATCAAGACTTGCACAAACGAGCAGCATCACGTCGAAAGATCTTATTGTGGAGTCAAATGTTCCCTGACATGAGTCTCCCCTCAAGCTACTGGGTGAAATGATCTCCGGCAGACGCACCGCGGCGTCACTGCCGAAAATAACAGACTGAAGCCAACGAAGCCACGGCAACTGATGCATAGTCTGGGGACTGCCTGGTGCCTGTTGCACGGAAAGCCTCAGTCTGCGAGCTTGAAGTGGCACGTTGGCACTCACTTCTTCTTCAGCTTCTTCGGTGGAGGCTCCTGCCATTGGGAGAAAATGGATAGTCTTGCGTGGGGATCAGCGCCAGGTCGACACAGCTACACAGTCCATAGCAGGGAGCCGGGAGCTGTATCCGCAAATATCTATCCAAGCAAGGCCGAGCGTCAGAGGATCCCACAGCTGGCATCCGGAAACAAGCAAAACGCTGAGCCCTTTGCCTCCTCTTCGTCCTCCTCCTCCTCTTCTTCTTCCTCCTCCTCATCGTCATCTGGCATACCATCCTTGGCACCATGACAGAACCAACGCGTCTCGGCAAGCGGCAAGAGTCGCAAGAGTCGCAAGAGGCCCCGGACATCAGCAGCGGAAGCTTCAAGGCGGGGAGCCCTGCAGCCCAAGCCCTGAGGTCCCGTCCGGTTCAAAGTAACCGGTCAGGTGCATCTCGCTACTGCCCTTGTTGTGAAAGGAGCACCTGCACAAAGTCAAAATCAACGGTACCTGCCACTCAACACCAAAGCTCCGTGCCGCGCGTTCCAGTGCGGAAGAAGAGATCGAAGGAAGCATATTCGCTCTTGTCCTGGCGGCACGGCGTAAGCATGCCAGAAAATGGCCAGGGACAAACCCCATAAAGTGACCATGGTAATCTGTAGCACAACGCGATAATGCCTAGTCCACGAATGCCTCGCAATTACTGACACACGATCGCGCCCGCCCGTCCTTCTGCAGGCAAGCTATAGAATAGGACTTTGCGCCGTCCACAACCTGAACTCACATATGCAGTTATGCCGCAGAATCCTGGATTTCAGCCAATCAGCTGCACAACGCCCTCCCTGATTGCAAAACCACTGCCGTGATGGTGCTCTCTGATCCTTTGCTCGGTGCACTTGCACAAGTGCTGCGTCTTCCGCACTTTCAGTTGGACTTCTAAACCCAAACGGCCAAAGCCTGCAGGAAGTTCTTCCCAGCCGTTGGCTGGTGCAGACATGCCTTCAAGGTGCCCAAATCGGCAGGTGCTTGAATCAAACTGCTCCAGGATCTGTCAAGTCGGTTCAATAGCTTCTAGAGCAGGAAAGCCAAGGTGGACATGCCGATGTCCACGCAATGATGTGCTACTGTCGAGATGCAGAAGCCAGCTGTCCAAAGCGAGTAGACAACTCAAAACCCAAATAAAAACTCCCAGCAGCCTGCGATAAATGTAAGACATCTCCTCCTTCTTCTGCCTATGCAGCAACCGGCAAGAGGATGCAGGACTTGTTTCGGTTGGGAATAAAAAACAGTGAACGAGCAGACAATGTCGAGTGTGTTGCACATGGCCACCAGGAGCTTGGGGGCCTTCACTTCGAACTTCGTGCCTGGCTTCAGCTGACACCTGGGCATCAGCACCGAAGGGTCAGCCCAACGAACCGCGGTGATATGCGGATTTGAGCTCCGCACCCCCAAAAGCTCATCAGTGTGCCTGTAACATTAGCACGTCCCCTCTTAGTAGTGGCCGCTCATCTGCCCAGCACACAACTCAAACTGACGCCTTGCCGCCGTCCAATAGATCAGGACTGCAATCGGCTGTGAACCCAAACTCCGGTCTGTCAGCACATTAGTTTCTGGCGATGCGGATTTGCAGGAGCGTGTGCCAGCCACTCTTGCAGCCGCTCTCGCAGCAATGACAATGGACCACGAGATTGAAAAACAAAATCACAGTTGGTTACGCACCTTGAGACGAAATGCATGGTGTCTGTTATCTTTCTTTGCCAAGCTTGAAGTTTTTGGGCATGCTTTCTTTCGAAGCTAAACGACAAGACCAGATCGGCTTTGCAGCAAAGACATGACCACTGAATCCTGACCGAGTTTGGGATGCATCCATATCGCCACAGACCCTTGCTGTACGTCCGACGTGAAGGCATTGGTGCCTTTGCCCAGGCCGGAAACAAACTCCGAAATGGCAAAGCCGACGACTGCACCGTGTAACACTGGCCACTGCCGGAGCTGAACAGCAATGGGTTCGCCAACTACGAGAGAGATAAGGCTCCAGGCCGTGGCAGCATTACAGAAGCACGGAAGGTCCATCCTGAGATGTCAGGCGCCAAGATCCCAACGGCCCGATATTTACGATGGCACAACGGAAACCTGTTGGGGGAACCTGAAACACGAGACACCAAGCTGAATCTATGCACCAGATTCTTTTGTTATGTCCGGACACATACAGGACAGCTTGGCCAACGCCACTTCCCTGCGGCCCAAAGTCGAGTGTCTGCAGGAAGCCGAGAAGCAGAAGCGAAGGACGTCTTTGGTGTCAGGGTGACATGTAGAAATTGAGGGGGCTCATCGCTACATCTCGGCGACACTTCGAGGGCCAAGCTTCTGAGAGCAAGTCGCCCGGCAAAATTGAGACAGCAGACGCCCAATCTCGAATGCCACGGAAAGGAAGGAGGAGTTTGATGTTTCTTCATGGAAGCAAATCGGCGCCTGAAATTTGGACAATAAGGGGGCAAATACAAATCTTGACATCATGCAAGCAAACCGGGGGTGATGGGTAAACCATGAAGGAAACTTCGACAAATGGCGAAGAAGAGAACAGCGAACAGGAATGTTGATGTCGCCTCAGAGGAGCACGTCGGCGAGGCAGGGAATCGCCAAGAACGATGCCCCTGACAGCAATATTTTCAGACAACTCGTTGCCGTGAAGCCCTGAATTCACCTGTGGGGCCCCCAATTCATGGTGGGTCTGGGTCGGTCAGATGAGCACAACCTAACCGATAAAATGGACACTATCGTGAACGAACGAACCTCTAGCGAAAGCCATGATTTTCGGACAGTGCGTCTCCAGCGCCCCAGCACCACATCCTCTGCGCTAGCTTCAGGCTCAAGATGCAAAAAGATGCTCAAAGCTTGAAATTATTTGGGTGAGGTCTTGGCTTCAACGTCGCTCACGGTCAGGCAAATCTCCAAGCCAGTGCAAGCGGATCATCCTCCAACCCCCGATCGAAACCCCCGCCGCGGGGGTTGCAATATCACTACAGGCTTCGCAACTCAGACAAAGTCCAAGCCGAGGACAGCAATACCAGGATCACGCCCGCATACAAGTATTCGGAAAATGAAAACGAGTCTCCGGGAAAAAAATTCATGCAATCAGCTCCCAAGGCATGGAGCAAAGTACTGGGGAGGCCCAGTTTGAAAGGCACCGTTTTTGACCGGGTTTTGGGTCCCAAAAATGGTCCCGAAGATTTTGCAGGCGAACCTAATTTTCTATGTCGTGTTTGCGACACTGGCAAGC
>BGNK01004415.1:1702-12402 GCA_003297005.1 Symbiodinium sp. clade A Y106
GACAACCTCAGTCAATGAGACGATTACCATTCACAGCTCTGACACCATTGCTGCTGGGATCGCATTTGCAATGAGGGCCAACCGAGATGCAGGACGACCTCAGGCACTTCGCATGAAGGTTGCATTGGTACTTGTACTTTGACGACTTTCCAACAGTTGAGCCAGAGCAAACGTGTCCCATAGCAAAGATGGGGATTGATTTCCTCTTCCAGTTGCATGGCTGGGAGACATCTAGTGACAAGGATAATCCGTTTTCAGGGATTTGCAAAGTCTTGGGTCTTGAGTACAATCTTGAGGAGACCAGGCTGCCCTGGGATTAGTAATTCTTATGGCGGTTTGCCTAGCTCCTGCAGAGATCGGAAATAGACCGGGCTCTTGAGGAAAACTACCTTTCGGCAAAAGACGGTGAAAGACTTCGAGGGCGAGTCAACTTCATGGAAAGCCAACTCTTCGGGAAGTTGTCTCAACACGCGTTCAGAGGTTTATCACGACATGTCTTGCGGCCTCCGCCATTCAACTCATGACGGCGCTCCCAAGTGAACGTCTTTCTTAAGGATAGGATCTCGAAAGGCAGACCGCGGAGAGTCACCACTTCTCTGCAGGACACTGTGCACATCTTCGTGGATGCCTGTCACGAGCCCGGTGCCTCTAAGCCCACGGGACTAGGAGGGAACTTGTTAGACAGCTCTGGCCGCTACCTTGAGTATTTTTCAGAGATGCTCGGTGAGCAGAGCCTTTCTTCCATCAATGTTCGATCCAGTGGCAACCCAATCTTTGAGTTGGAGTGCCTCGCCATCCTGTGCGCCTTGCATCTCTGGCACTCACGAGTTGCTGGCAAGCATCTTATCGTGTACACTGACAATAACGGGGCTCTCGGCTCCATGATCAAAGGTTACTCGGAGAACCCNTTTCTTAAGGATAGGATCTCGAAAGGCAGACCGCGGAGAGTCACCACTTCTCTGCAGGACACTGTGCACATCTTTGTGGATGCCTGTCACGAGCCCGGTGCCTCTAAGCCCGCGGGACTAGGAGGGAACTTGTTAGACAGCTCTGGCCGCTACCTTGAGTATTTTTCAGAGATGCTCGGTGAGCAGAGCCTTTCTTCCATCAATGTTCGATCCAGTGGCAACCCAATCTTTNCTCGCCATCCTGTGCGCCTTGCATCTCTGGCACTCACGAGTTGCTGGCAAGCATCTTATCGTGTACACTGACAATAACGGGGCTCTCGGCTCCATGATCAAAGGTTACTCGGAGAACCCTGAGGGCAATGCAATAGTGCGCCTGGTTCATGCAATGCTTGATCTTTCTGATTGCATCGTGTGGTTCGAGAGAGTGTGCTCCTCGAGCAATGTGGCGGATGAACCTTCCCGCGGTGTGCTCCGCTCCGCATGGGGCGAGAGGAGGCGGTGCTGCCCCTCCGAAGTCTTCTTGAAGGCACTTGCTTGATGGCTCTTCTTNGGGGTGTGAGGACAGAGTTCGCCACCTAGGCATGTGCACCTGTTCGCTGAACCCCACGCTGTCCTAGGAAAAGAGAGTGAGCGCTTTTCGTCCTGCACCTTTACATTTGAATGTTATCTGAATATTTCATAAATTTTACTTTTCGAAATATTCTTGCCAAGGATTCATATCCTCCTAAATTATATTCTATATTCAACTTGACCACATATGAAGGTCGCGAAAACNTCTTGCCAAGGATTCATATCCTCCTAAATTATATTCTATATTCAACTTGACCACATATGAAGGTCGCGAAAACTTTTATTGTCACGAAAGTTTTCGCAGAAACGAAGGCGAAGAAATAAACCTTTCGTGGTGTTTTTTAGGATGACAAACCGAAGTGAAAGCATCAAACCGATCACAACAAGCCTGGAACTGTGGAAACAGTACGATTTCCGCGCAAGATGCTGCTGGAGCAGGGCTGGACCTGTGAAAAAATTCCACTTTCATGGAAGATGCATCGCACTCACCACTAACGAATGCCACAGTTTCGCTGTCAAACATGCCTGAGACTACAAGCGGCCGTCGTTCGTGGGCTCGGCAGTAAACCCGGAAGTGAAAGCAGACGTGTTTCTGTTTGGTCAACGAAAAATCAAACCAGAGACCTTTCTGGTGGGCTCCAAGCTTACAAACTGGAAGTGAAAGCATCACACATACTTTCGCGTGGTCTTCACCCTTTGTTGAGCTCCGAGTAAAGGCATCAGACGTGTTTCCGTGTGGTCTTCACCCAAAAAATGAGCCCAAGAGGCCTTTCTGGTGGACTCCAAGACTTTTTTGGGTGAAGACCACACAGAAATACGTCTGATGCTCGGAGCTCAACAAATGGTCTGTGTGATGCTTTCCACTCCAGTTTGTAAGCCTCGGAGCCTAGAAAGGTCTCTGGTTGATTTTTGAAGACCAAACAGAAACACGTCTGATGCTTTCACTTCCGGGCTTACTAGCCGAGCCCACGAACAATCTGCACGGCGGTCCCGCTAGTCCCAGGCATGTTTGACAGCGAAACTGTGGCATTCGTTAGTGGTGAGTGCGATGCATCTTCCATGAAGGTGGCATTTTTTCACAGGTCCAGCCCTGCTCCAGCTAGGCTTGTGTGATAGCAATCTGGCATTTTCTAGCAGCGCGGCGCGCATTCGTAAAGTGCTTTAGGCGCGTTACGATTGATTTGTGTTAGACTGAATCGGCCCCCCTTGCTGTCAAATGTAGCATGCATTGTACTGTGTGAACTGACATGAGATCAGAAGGCACGGCAGAGCATGGCACCTGCACGGATGACACACACAAATTNCTGTGTGAACTGACATGAGATCAGAAGGCACGGCAGAGCATGGCACCTGCACGGATGACACACACAAATTAGTCGCCGAACGCAGCCCTTTGCGAGCAACAAAAGGAGTGAATTTTCATGGTAGCGGAGCACAGGCTCCTGGCCTTTGGGAAAGCCCCTTCGCTCCGAGTGGCCTTGGCCACTGCATGTGCCTCGCCCGAGCCGCGCTGCCAGTGCTGAGCAGCTGGCTGCCGTGGGGCCCGACCTCGAGATCCTCGACCTGATTCTGCGGACCGTGAAGGCGAAGCTCCCCGGGTGGCGCACGGTCGCCGCCGGTGCCAGGCCAGGGATTTTCCCCGCCCACACCGAGTGGCTGGACAATGGCGCAAGCGAGAGCTGTTTCCGATGCAGCCCAGGCAGCGGCGCAGGCCACGGAAGCCGCGCAAGCTGTGATGGCGAGCGCCCACGAGGCGCGAAGGATAGAGGCCCTTTCGCGCTTCATCCAAAAGCCTGACATGTACAAGCCCGACACCAGGGAGCAGGAAATCGACCAGTGGACGGACTGGCGGCACGTCATGAGAAACTACCTGGGTGTCATCGACGCCAATTACCTCACGGAAATGGATGTGGTGGAGGCGAGGACCAACGAGGAGGCCGTGCTGAACCCCGCGACGCACCCAGAGGCTGCACGGAGGAGCAGGGAGCTTTACGCGATCCTGGCCAGCTTCATGCGCAACCGCCCTTTGAAGATCTTAAGGAACGTGGCCGGCTCGAACGGCTACGAAGCATGGAGGCAGCTGATGCTGGAGATGCAGCCGCAAACTCGCCAACGGCAGCTGGCCCTGATGACCCAGCTTAACAATATGTCCTTCGATCCCAAGCGGTCGCTCAACGAGCAGCTGGGGAAGTTCGATGAGGTGGTCCGGGAGTACGAGAGGATCAGTGGAACCACGTACCCGGAAGACCTGCGGATCTCAACGCTTGTGAGTGCAGCGCCTGCACCCCTGCAGGTGCAGCTGCACATGGCGCTGACCCCGGCCACCACGTACAGCGAACTCAAGGAGAAGGTGCTGGCCTACGAGCGGTCTACAACCAAATGGCATGCATCTTCAGGGCTCCAGTTCCCGGCTGTAGCGGCCACCGTCGACCACGGCACCCCCATGGAGATCGACATGGTGACGCATGGTGGGAAGAAGGGCGGCGGTAAGAGGGGCGTCAAGAAGGACAAGGGCAGCGGCAAGGGCAAGGACAAAGGAAAGAGCAAAGCAAAGGGCGGCGGCAAGGCCGCCGGAGGGAAGGCCGAGCCCAAGAAGGGCAGCCGACCCAATGTGAAGTGTCATGTGTGCGGGAAGCAGGGCCACTACATGCGCGACTGTTGGTTCAACCAGCCTGGCGGGAAGGGTGTGAACCAGGTGCAGGAGGACACCGCGGCGCCGTCTACCCCGAGCTCGTCGGCAACTACCGTGGTGCACACCCAGCAGCTCCCCGTGACACCGGGGGCCAAGGCAGTGCGACGGATCAAAATGGCAACCCCACCGACGGCGGCACGCACGGAGATCTTTGATATCTCGGAGGATGCGGTCGCCGACTTTGCCCTGGACCCGGTTGAGCCCTACTTCATTCAGATGGTGACCGAGGCGACCGTGGGCACCCCGACGGACCCCGCCCCGGACACCATGATCATTCTGGACTCTGGGGCCGATGCCAGCATGGTGCCGTACGCTTTTGGAGCTCGCGGCGCCCCTGCTGAAGGACACCCTCCAGTCTTGCAGGATGCCCAAGGTAACCGCATCGACGGCGGCACGCATAGGAAGTTTGATTTTTGGTTTGCGGCTGCCGATGGGCGGCGCTTTGCAGTGCGAGAGCAATGTGTGGTTGGCAATGTGCAGGTCCCGCTGCTGGCCATCGGCAAGTTACTGAGGAGGGGCTGGCAGGTGATAAACGACGGCGAGGTCAAGTTGCAGGACCCTTTCGGTCGAGCGGCGGTGGTGGAGTTCCGCCATAACAGCCTGGCCTTGAGAGGCCACATACGCAGCGTGACCGCGACCAACGCCGTCCGGGCCCTCACCGAGAACCCGAGGACCTTGCCGCCGGTGCCGCCGCACATCGAGCTGCCCCAGTACCTCCAGGACATCGTCGGCCGCGAGGGCATGCATGAACTACCTCATGGCATCAAGGGCCACTACGCTGTTCGGGCCTTCCGGCTGCTGGACGGAAGGCGGTGGTATGATGCTGAGGTGTTTTGTGCCAGGACCACCCTTGTGAGGAAGGCCAATGGAAGCTGGATCCAGATCGAGAACAGCGCCGACTACAACTACGAGGCCATCCCCTACGGCCCGATCGCCAACCGCGGCTGCGAGTGCATCACTCTTTTCCGGATGGAGAGCTTCGGAGAGGGTTTCTTTGATGGCCAGGGCATGGCCCCCAAGGCCAGCACGAGGTTTGCACCAGACCCGGCGGATGAAGAAATGAGTTTTCTGGCTAGCCCGGCCGTGCCAGAGCAACCCCGCACTCCTGAAGCCGAGGACGCTCAGCCAAGAACGCCGGCAGAGGACCCGGCACAACTACCTGCCCCCCCTGGGGCCGGAGCTGGCTTGAGCGAGGATGACCATCCCGGGGGCACGTGCATGGAAGAGATGGCAGCAGGGCATGCGGCAAAGGAGACCAAGAAGGTGCTTGAGCGCGCCCCGGTGGCAGTGACGGAGCCCGCTGAGGTTCCCTCCGCCGCGGAAGTCAAACAGCACCGCCTCACCCACATACCGTACGCAAGCTGGTGCAGCGCCTGCGTCAAGACACGTGCCCGCGGAGACAAGCACGGGAAGAGGAAGGACCTCGACCGGGTGCCAGTGATCCAGATCGACTTCTTCTACACCACAGTCGACCCGGACGGCCGGCCCACAGAGGAGGAGCTGCCCGAGCACCCGTGCAACTTGGTGGCCGTCGACCTCGACACACGGATGGTGCTGGCGGTGGCGGGGCCCAACAAAGGAGGTCCAGCCTTGAAGCGCTATGTGGAGGAGCTGCTGCGATTTACGATTGCCCTCCATGACCAGGAGCACATCGTTCTACAGTCGGATGGAGAACCTTCAATAAAAGCGGTGGCAAGGACCACGGCAGAGGCCCAACCAAGCCTTGGACGCCGAACAACCCAGCGAACCACACCGACGGGGGATCACCAAGCAAACGGCTCGGCGGAGCGGGCCGTGCAGACCGTGAGGCGGCTGGGCAACACCCTGGTGGAGGACATCGAGGAGGTCCATGGCAAGCTGGCGGTGGGTTCAGATGTTCGTCTCTGGGCCCAACCTCACGCGGCCTTCCTATATAACAGGTTTCACGTCTGCCCGCACCTCCAGCTGACGCCGTATGAAGCAGCCTTCGGTGGAAAACCCTATGCTGGAAAAATCTGCATCTTTGGCGAGACGGTGTTTGCGAAGGTGAGCACGCCCTACAAAGGTGGCGCACAGTGGGTGGTTGGAGCCTGGATGGGCCCCAGCCCGAGCAGCAGCATGCACCATGTGATCACCGACCGGGGTGGCATCGAGGCAGCCTCGGTTCGGAGGGCGGCTGACCAACAGCCGCCGGGCAAGTTCTGTGGCTTGCCGTGGCAGGTGTCCAGCGCCGTCTTGCGGCCGAAGACTGGCAAGAAGATCGGCCCGGTGGCGGTGACCTTCCCGATCGCAGCGGCCCCACCGACGAGGGACGATGATGAGCACGGGCCGTCTTCCGATGAGGAGGCGAATGCCGTGGAGGAGGCAGCCAAGAACCTTGTTGAGAAGGGGGCAGCCTCGGACACCAGCGAGGAGATGATAAAGGGCGACCGGCCACCCGCGTCCAGGACACCCTCGCCCGAACACGAGCTGAGCCCAGACGCGGCACAAGGAGAAACGCAGACCGGCACCAAGCGAACCTTGGAGGAGACACAAGGAGAGACACAGACCAGCACCAAGCGGACCCAAGAGGAGGCACAAGGAAAGACACAGACCGGCGCCAAGCGGACCCAAGAGGAGGCACAAGGAAAGACACAGACCGGCACCAAGCGGACCCAAGAGGAGGCAGACCTTGGAGAAGGCACAGATCTCATGAGCATACCCCTGGTAGAGACCGTCGACGCAGAATGGTACGCTCCAGGAAAAAGCCCTGAGACGGCTGCTCCAGAGAATGGGTTGCATGAAGGGGACCCTGAGGAAGCCATCAACCCAAAGCACATCGTGACAGGCAATGCAGACCAGCCGCCAGAGCTGGCACCTGAGGCCCTCAAGGACTACGACGACATGGCCGAGGTTGAGGAGATTGAGCGGCTCATCGACATGAAGGTGTTGGTTGAGCCCATTGTTGGCGAGGAGGCAGAGTTGTTGACAACCACCTTCGCGACAACATGGAAGGGTGAGAAGGGAACCTGGTGGAGGAGAGCTCGGCTGGTGGCCCGCCAGTATCGGTGGGCGAGCGACATGGAAGCTGAGGACACCTTCTCCCCGGCTTCTATTGGCTCCCTCCTGCGGCACATTGCTGTGCTTTCGCAGTCCTGGGGAACCCCGCTTTGGGTATGCGACGTCAAGGATGCCTACCTCAACGTGGAGCAGCCGGCCGACACCCCGGTGGTTGTGGATGCCCCGCTCTCTTATGTGAGGCGCTATGGCCCTAAGCGGTGGAAGCTCGGAAGGATTCTGCCGGGGCAACGCCGCGGCGCCCAAGAATGGTTTATCCACCTGAACGTCGACCTTGAACGCCAAGGCCTGGAGGCTATGGTCGAAGTGCCCACACTATACCGGGCCATTGACCCAGAGGAGCGGAAGGCAGCCCAGGTGCACGTGGATGATGCCATGATGACTGGGGACGAGCAGGTGGTGAACCCACTGCTGGAGAACCTCAGCAAGATCTACACCATTAAGGTCAATGGGCCCTTCTACCCGGGCGATGAGTTCGAGTTCCTCAAGCGCCGGTTCCGGATCGAGGCCAACGGCTCCATCACGGTACGCGCGGCGGCCCACTTCTACATCGACATCTACGATCTCCTGGGGCACCCTCGCCTGCGGCAAACCCCCGGGCCTCCAGGCGATCTCTTCATGATCGACGAAAGCGATGGGTTGGGGCCCGAGCAAGGCACGCTCTTCAGGACAGTGGTCGGAAAGCTTCTGTATATCGCTGGGGAGCGGCCCGACCTACAGGTGGTGATCCAGTACTTGGCCTCCAAGGCAGCGGCACCGACCGAGGGGGCACTCCGCGTACTCAAGCACATGGCCGGCTTTATGAAGGCGACCGAGGGCTATGGGGTGAACTTGCACTCGACCAAGGGGGCATCGATTATGAATTTCGACGCCAGCGAGCCCAACAGCAAGGACCTGGTGGAAGCGGTCAGTGACAGCAACTTTGCGACGGATCGCAACACCCGGAAGAGCCTCTCGAGCGGCCACGTGTACATCAACAAGTGCTTGATGTTCTCTTTCGTGAGAAGCCAGAAGGTTGTCACCTTGAGCTCGGGAGAGGCCGAGCTGGTAGCGCTCACCCAGACAGTGGGGGAAAGCATCCTGATCCACAAGGCGTGGGAATTCCTCACGAGAGCCGAGGCGGACCACACCGCCCGGACCGATTCCTCAGTCGCCCGAGCCATTTCGAATAGGCTTGGGGTGGGGCGGGTTAAGCACCTGCAAACTTCAAGCCTGTGGATCCAACAATGGGTGCATAGGAAGCAACTGAAGGTGGCGGCCATCGGCACGAGCAAGAACCCGACGGACATGGGCACCAAGATCCTGGCAGCAGCCCGGCTCAGGATGTTAAGCGGCATCGTGGGCATGGTCAACGACGCGGGCGAGCGCCTGGGTGGAGACGAGATGGCCAAGGAAGTGCACAAGGCCGGCGGAGTAAACACCCGGACCCTCCGGATGGTGCAGCTGCTGCTGGCTAGCAGCCTTCAAGGCTGTAGTCCAGAGACGGCTGCGTACGGGAGTACCTACGCCTTCTTCCTGGTGAACCTCTTTTACGAGAACCCCCCGGGCGGCAACGATCGTGATGATCATGCTGACGGTTGTGCTGATGGTGATCTACCACTACATGGCAGGTGTGCGCTGGCACCTCGAGATCCGAATTGATCGGGGTAGCCCTATAGGGCTTGAGCCTGGCTTCGGAAACGCACAGGGCAAACTCCGGAACCCCAGGGGCCAGCAGAACACCAACGACCAGCAGAACACCAACGACCAGCAGAACACCAACGACCAGCAGGACGCCAACGACCAGCGGAACACCAACGGCCAGCAGAACACCAACGACCAGCGGAACACCGACGACCAGCGGAACACCGACGACCAGCAGAACGCCGACGACCAATGGAACTCCGAAGGTACGGGGAGTGCTGACGGCGAGCCCAAACGAGTGGAGCACCAATTGTCAGAGGCTGGACCGGGAGGGCCTCGCCCACGGTTGGTCTCTGAGGCGGCTGGCTCGACGGACCGACCGCAGGATCTCCTACGACTTCGGGCCACCAGGCCATTGGCACTGGCTACTCCAAGGGGGCCAGTGGTGACTGGGCGTGTGGAGCTGAACAAGGTGGTGGAGTTCGCGCCAAACTTCGGGTACAGCTACCACCTAGGCACGTGCTCTACTTTCTGCAGAAGTTCGCGACGGAGGGAGGCAACCACAGTGGAGCGTGCACTTGAGCATGGCCTTTTTCCGTGCGAGCAGTGTTGTGGCGGAGACCACAGCGTGCTTAGCGGGTTGAACCCGGAAGTTTTCTCTCAAAAGCCGAAGAGAAAGCGCAGGTGACCGGGGCCGGATGTGTCCAGTCTGCACTTTCAAAGAAAGTGCAGGCTGAGGGGGCATGTTAGACTGAATCGGCCCCCCTTGCTGTCAAATGTAGCATGCATTGTACTGTGTGAACTGACATGAGATCAGAAGGCACGGCAGAGCATGGCACCTGCACGGATGACACACACAAATTNACTGTGTGAACTGACATGAGATCAGAAGGCACGGCAGAGCATGGCACCTGCACGGATGACACACACAAATTAGTCGCCGAACGCAGCCCTTTGCGAGCAACAAAAGGAGTGAATTTTCAATTTGGCTGGCATTTGCAAGGGAAAACTCGAAATCGTTGCTTCGTGCGCCACAAAAAAAAGACTCTGAAACTTTTTTGACGCACGAACTCGTCACAATTTTGAGTTTGCTTTGCAAATGCTAGCGAAAACGATCATACGCGCCTAAAGCACGTTACGATTGCGCGCCGTGCTACTGTAAAAATGCTCAGCACCGTTCTGTTCTGTGTCTCCCGCTGTGGCGCAGTGCGCATTTTCCATTAGAAATAGCATTCTTCCCACTCTCGTTGAAACCGGACTGCTAGCGTCTCGGCGAGCTTTTTTGAATACTTTCAGCTTCTCTGCAAGCACCGTCTGGTTCGCCTGCAAAATCTTCGGGACCATTTTTGGGACCCAAAACCTGGTCAAAAAACGGTGCCTTTGAAACTGGGCCTCCGCAGTTGCAACTGCACTTGGTACGACGATATGCAGCAGGTTTCAACTTGACTGTTGAAAGCGAACGTGTGTTCAAGACAAGCAGTAACTGGGTGCTTCACTTTCCAGCTGCATCCAGGGAAGAACTGGTGGCATTGGACGGTATTTCTCGATCCGTGTCCTGATGCTGTCACTTCCGGCTGTTAAGCCTCACAGCCCGCAGAAACGGTCTCTTGGTATCATTTTGAGAGAAGAAAAAGCGTCTGATGCTTTTACTTCCGGTTTGTATGAGGCCAAGAGGAGGCCTTTCTGGTGGGCTCCAACCAGACGTGCTTTTTCTTCTCTCAAAATGATACCAAGAGACCGTTTATGCGGGCAGTGAGGCTTAACAGCCGGAAGTGACAGCATCAGACGTGTTTCTGTGCGGTCTTCTCTCAAACTGATACCAAGAGACCCTTTATGTGGGCTTTGAGGCTTAGAAGCCGGAAGTGAAAGCA
>BGNK01004415.1:22407-54717 GCA_003297005.1 Symbiodinium sp. clade A Y106
ACGAACTTCGAGCAGCATCTGTGCAGCGTAGTGCGGTGACAGAAGAAGTCACCTGAAACGAGCTGTATACATCAAAGGAGGTACTGGCACTCTCCGTGGTGCCGAGGCTCTGCGCACGCACTTAGACTTGGCCAGCCCGCGAACACGGCAGTGGCAAGGGGCAAGGGTTTCATGATAGTTTCCTCCGCGTGCCTTTGAACAGTATGCGGGTTTCACCGTTTCAGCCACTTCGGTGGCATGAGGGTGTGTATGACACCCTGCTGTTGTTGCTGAGATTGCGGGTGGGCGCTGTTAAGTACAGGACCTCTGGCACCAGCTGTCCCGCTCGAGTGATTCTTGCCTCAGTCTGTTGCACATGCCAAGACAGCGGTAAGACAAATGGTAGTAGCAATGTTGATAGTGATGAATATATGAAAAAGAGAAGCATGATAGTCATGGTTGATTCATAAATGAAAGCGTGCTAGACTCATTGGATGCTTTTGCTTTGTCGGAGCCTCACAATGCCGTCGGGGCCGGTGAAAACATGTCAGGGACATGATTGGTGTATCAGTATCATCCCACAGCCGGCAAGCCTGCCAGTGACATTGGAGCGGGAAGCTCGGGTTATTGCTGGAGATTCGTTTGCTGGATTGTGTTGACTTCCTCCCAAGGGCCCGTGCAACCTGAACGGCACCTTGGGCCTAGGCCGTACACTCCAAAGCCTTAACCCGAGCATGCCAGGGCACGGAGATTGCGGACGAGGATCTCGTGGAGCCCTCACAAATGACAAAGTATCAGAGAAACCTTCTGCAGTTGCTTGCCATTGCTGTCGTCGTCGGTAGTGCTCTCAGCCTAGTTTCACAGCTGTTGGCATTGAGGTGTTCCAGGGTAGTTACAGGAAATTCTTTTTGGGAATGCCGTTGCTGTTTCTGATTCATCAATGTGATGACTATCAGTACGAAAACCATTGCAATCACTTCTGTTCTTCCTAGTGTTCTTTCCATCAGCATTGTGAAGTCACTAGCATNTTGGGAATGCCGTTGCTGTTTCTGATTCATCAATGTGATGACTATCAGTACGAAAACCATTGCAATCACTTCTGTTCTTCCTAGTGTTCTTTCCATCAGCATTGTGAAGTCACTAGCATTCGTAAGCATTGCTTTTCAGTGATATGGGTATTCTCTGTCAGGCGGTGCGTCCTTCTATCGGTCAGTCCGGGAGTAACCGTCAGTCGGTCGGTCAGTCGTCTCAGCCATGCTCTGTGGTGCCACAAAGTCTGAGGGTAACATCAAGACCCTCAGTGAGCGAGTGATCGAGCTCACGGAGTACCGAGCTTCGCTGTCCGAGTACCTTAAGGCGAGGCCTGCAGCCGCTAGAGGCATTTAGGATTGAGGCATCTGGATGCTGCAGTTAGCCAGGGGACANCGAGTGATCGAGCTCACGGAGTACCGAGCTTCGCTGTCCGAGTACCTTAAGGCGAGGCCTGCAGCCGCTAGAGGCATTTAGGATTGAGGCATCTGGATGCTGCAGTTAGCCAGGGGACAAAAAGCCCGGAAATCCCTAATGATATTTAATCACCGCCCAGCTGCGCACGAACGCCATCGCCCCGAATCTGACGTACATGGTAGGGGAGCTGGTTGGCGCACGGCTCATCTCCCAAGCCGGGCCGGTACCTCAGTGCCAGCAAACTCGACTCAAGGCCTGAACAAATCCCTGTTGTTGAGGTCGTTGATGAGCTTGGCCAAGCATCCGTCTAGCAAGGTGCAGATTCGTGGTGCAGAGAAGGCCGGAGGCTCTGCTGTCAAGATTGGAGCAAGGGTCCCTTAGTCCTTATTATGCGACCTTGACGGCAAGAGGTCCCAGTCTGTAATCAAAGCTTGGCAATGAAGCGTCAGGGCAAATCCCGGCGTTCATCGTCTCATGTCCACGCCACCACCAACAACAAGAACAAGAACAGGGAACAGGAGCAGGAACACGAACAGGAACAGGAACAAGAACAGGAACAAGACGGAGAAGGTTGAAAGAGTGCGATGTAGGATGCCTTGCCCATGCTTGCCCGCTTGATGTCTTTCTCTCGCCACAGCTGGCAGGCGCTCTTCAGGCTGACCAAGAAGAGCACGCCGAAGTGCGCAGACACCATGTGTGGAGTCAGGAAGTCAAAAGCCAGCCTGAGCCGTCCCGCTGAAAGCTTTGCAAAGGTGCGGGTTGATCTACCACGCCTCTTTGGTGGGCCAGTCTGCCCCGGCTTTGAAGGTCGGGAGGGAGAGGGAAGAAGAGAGAGATGCCACCTGCGATTCCAACTCGTTTCTTGCGGCAGACAGAGTCGTCTCCCAAAGCTTTCCTCGGAAATTCCCCCCGAGCGCCTGAGCCTTCGCTGTCGGACAGGTGGAGCCGACCCTCGGGCAGGATGTTGCACCGCATTTCAGTCGTCGATGCTGAGGTGCGGCGTTTGTTGTTGGGAGCGCGAGAAGGACTGACAATTCCTGATGCCGCCGCATGCTTGTAGACTACGGAATGCAATCTACGAATCTATCATGTCAGATCGCTCTTGCCGAATCTCCTGCCACGGCAGGGCCCGGACCATGAGGCGCGGAAGCGCCGCGCGAGAGCCGTGCCAGGCCGGGTCAACTCAAGGTGGCTTTCTTCATGCATCCCATCCTTGCGGAGGGCAGCCGAACCTCCCCGACCTCCTGACGAATCGTCGGCCGAAGGCCAGGCTTGGAATGGTTCAAACCTTGCTGCGTACTGGCAGACTTGTCTGCTAGAGTTTTAAAGCCGATCAAATGGAAAATTTTTTGTGTGCAAGCCATCTTCAACAAATTTTTCTTTTTTGAGCCACCTCGAGTTTTACCTTAAGACACCAATGCAGCTTGTGTTTTCTTGAGAGCTGAATGCATCTTTGGGCCGTGCTGCCTTGGCTCACCAGCAGGTGAGTCGGTCTCATGACACGTGACATGCTGTACGCTGTCTTGTTCAACTTGGGAAGCTTAGCAGCAGAGTCTTTTAAGGCCGAAAATTTTAAGAGCCCTGCGGCGCCCATGGACTCTCCGCCTTCTTCGGAGAGCGACTTCGAGGCAGTGTCTGCTCACCTGCACAGCCTTCAGGTCTCGCACGACCTTTTGCATCAGCGCGTTCTCTATCTCGAGGAAAGGGTTCGTGCTTTGGAGGACGAAAGGCCAGCTGTCCAGGCTCGATTGTCGTGGCTGGAAGGTTTGCTCCAGCGGCTCCGTCAGTGCTTCCAGTGATTTTGCATTATGAGTGCCGAGCCTGCGGGGGCTTCTGGGTCGGATAAAGGGGGCTTGGTTGCTCCGGTCGATGCTTCAGTTGATCGGGTTCTCAGTGATAGCCAGCCGGCTGAGCAGCAAGTGCAAGAGCCATGCAACATTCCGCCTCCTGCTGTTTTGCCTGCCGAGACAACGCCCGGGCCGAGCCCCGTTGCTACTGCAGGGGAACCCCAGAGCGGAAACTCTCCTTTTCCCCCACCTGCTCCAGGCGCAGAATTGGCCCACAGCGATCTCCCTGCCGGATGGCAAGCAGCCGTGCAGAGCCTACCAGCGTGCCAGAGTAATTTTCTTGAGCATTTGGAGGGCTTGACTTCGGGTTCTGACTTCGATTCGTGGCAGCTCGCTTCAGCCGGGGACCGTGAGCATCTCTTGAGCCTTGGGAGAAGGTCTTCCGGTGTTCCTAGCGATGCAGCCTGCACCGACTATGAGCCTAGTGTTCTTTCGGATCTTTGGCGGGAGTGCTTTGAGAACTCGGATGCCGAAGCAGACTATTACCGGCGCCTGGCCGGTGACAGTGCCCCGCCCGTGTCGGAGCCAGCTTCCGAGCAGCCGTCCTTGGCTGGTGTCGATGAGCAGCGAGCCAAGCCTGGTGCAGTGGCTGAGTCATTCGCTCTTGACTGGACTAGGGTGCAGGATTCTTCATTGGGCTTTCGGTTTCCTTGGGAAAAGGGCTTCATGAAAAGGGTTTTCGCAGATGATCGTCCCAGCCTGCCGGTACTGCAAGCATCTGTGCCGCCCTTGCCGTCTTGCGTGTTGCCTGGGGCCACCGTCCAGCCCAAGGCACCTGCATGGGACTTGAAGGTTGGCTTGTCCGTTTCTTCACAGTGCATCTTGTGCAAAGCCGACATACCTTACGAGCATCGTCGCAAAGCTACACTGCAGAAGAGCGTCAGGAAGTTGCAAATCTTCATTTCGTGTTCGAGTGGGTGCCAGGGCTTGCCTTCTTTCTTGCAGGGAGGCACTGAGGAGCAGTTGTGCGAATCGCTTGAGGCTTGCATGGGACTCAAGAGTTGCTTCACGGTCGAGAAGAGAGCAAACAGCTTGCTTGCTTACATGCGGTGGTTTCAGGTGCACCTAAGACCAAGTGCGCAGGGGTCCTGAGTGCCTTGCGTTTCCTTCATCATGTGGTGGGGGTTGCCATTCCTGCAGTGGTTTCTAGCCGCAGGCTTTCGGGCCTGGCAGATGCTCTGGGAAATGATGGTCAGCCAAGGCGACAGGCTTCAGAGCTGACGGTGGAGCAGGTGAGGCACTTGCATAACCTGCTGGAGTCCGAATCCACGGACCCCTCAGACCGCTACTGCCTGGCTTACATCTTGATTGCACTTTATGCCCGTGCCCGCCATTCAGATCTTTGTTGCGTGTTTTCGGGGTTGATGAACTTCGATGGGACGCGTGGTTTTCTTGAGTTCAACTTAAAAGGCCACAAAGCAGCGAAGACCCTTCAACTCAAGAACCAACTCTTGCCGCTGCTGGTCCCGGCTGCTTCAGTGGTGGGGAGGCCGTGGCTTCCTGCAGCGTGCAAGGCTTTTGAAGCGGTTGGTCTTCCGTTGGTGTCTCCAGAGGGGGGCTCAATCTTCAAGGCTGTCGTGAACGTTGAGAGCTTGATCTTCGGAAGGCGGGAGGTGCGCTCTTCAGAGGTGTCCTTGATGCTTCGTGCCTTCTTGCGGCCCCTTCTTCAGCCGGGGCAACGGCTGACAAGTCATTCACTGCGAGTCACGCTCCTGGCCTGGGCCTCCAAGTATGGTCTCAGCCGGGAAGTTAGGGACATTCTTGGCAGGCACTCGAACTCTGTGAATGGTGCAGGCCCACTTTACAGTCGTGACCTGGTCACGCCGGCAGCCATCAAGCTTTCGGAAATGTTGTCTGAGGTGGCCGCTGGCTCATTCCGGCCAGATGCTCCGAGGATGGAGTATTTTGCACCCCGGGGCCACTGAGCCTGCTGGTGTGATCAAGGAAGAAGCAGGGGAGATGCCCCCTGCCGTCGTGGACCTCATCAGCTCCGATTCTTCTAGTGATGAGTCTGAGTCATCTTCGACTGCTTCCAGCGAGAGTGTGACTGAGCGTGAGCTGAAAGTGGCAAAGCGTGACAAGGACACTGAGTGGGAGCGGCCATTGACCTGGGTTCACAAGAAGTCGCAAGTGCGGCACTTGGTTCGTTTCACGACCGGAAGCGGGTCGAAGATCTTCATGTGCGGAAGGGCCTCTTCTGGAGTTTTTGTTCAGGCAACCAGCCAGGAGCCTCCCGGTGCAGGAGCTGCGTGTCCGCATGGCGGCAAACATAGCAAGCAAGTAAGTCAACCCATGGGGTTGCCGGTCCAAGGTGGACCGTGAGTGCTCATGGAGCATAAGGCTCAAGGCGAGTCTTAAGTCTGCAGCCGGCCGGGGTTTTTGAGGTTTTTGAAAAAGACCGCTTGCGAGCAGCGAGCTGAGACAAGGTGCGCTGCATGGCAGCATGCAAGATTTATGACTTCGGATAAGCCCCGGCAGGCCAAGGGCCGAGCATGAATCTGAGCTTGAGCGTTTTTGGCCTTACGTTCGTCGGCTCAAAACCAGGACTTCTTGAGGTACTCAGTGAATGTCTGTGTGAGCCTTAGTGGAAGTGTTCACGCCGCTGCTTATCCATTGGATGCATGTTGCTTTTGGGTTGAGTTCTTAAAGCTTCTCTGAGACGCCTCGCCATGACCAGTTTGGTGGATAGTGCTGCTCACTTGACTCGGAGGTGCAAGGAGCTAGGGCTCTCTGATTCTTGTGGCACGGCCTTGGAAGGTCTTGGGCTTACGAGCCTTGGTAGGCTCGCCTATGCTGTGGGCTCGCCGAGTGAGAGTGCTTCAGAAGCTCAATTTCAATCTTGGTTCGAGGAGCACCTTCCATCAGCATCCATAGGAGACCGCGCCATTGTCAAGCGGATCGTCATTGAAGCCCAGACCATAGTGGTTGCTGAATTGAGGGAGCAAGTAACTTCGAGCCTAGATTCCAGTACCATCCGGAAGGTGCCTGAGGCAGAAAGGGAGGCCCGCATGAATGAGCTGCGTCGGAAGTTGGTTGGTCTTCAGCTTGAGGGGGCTAACGAACCCTCGCACCACTTGCTTGACTTATGCGCTGCGCAAGAACGCTCCGGCCAACTAACTTACATTGAGCCTTCGAAATGCACCAGTCGCACCCAGGAGGTTACGCACCACAAACCTCAGAGCCAGGCCATTCATGTAGAGTCGCAGAAGCTTGTTGTCAAGCCAGGCGACTCCGTTCCAGACATTAGCCCTTCTTCTGCACTCCAGGCGCTCGAGGCGCTCCGGCGCCGTGGGGTGGGGATGGCGTTCGCAGGCTCGGTTTCTTTTCAGTCCTACGACCGTTATGTGAACAAATTGTTCAGCCATTTATCCCGCGATCCGCCTCCCGGAAAGGCGTGGATAACAGTCAGCCAGATCCTGGCAACTGACAAACAAGTGTTCGTGCGCTTGATTGAAGCAGGAGTTCGTCCCAAGCGCGACCCTGACAAATCCTATCCTTTGGACTCGGCGCTCATGGCAGCTCTTGAATCGTACGAGGTCAGCTTCTTGCTTCTGCATGAGGCTCCCAGCAAGCCCCCTAAGCGCCCTAATCCACCTCGCCTCCCTAATGCTCCCCCTAAGCGCCCAAGGACAGGCAAAGGCACCGGCCTAGCTCGTCTTCGGGGGCTCGGATTCCTAAGGCGATCCTGGATCTGGGTGGCACCAGTCATACGCCGGAAATCGCCCCATCAGTGAGTGTAAAGCTTGAGCGTTTGAGGCGCAAGGGGCCTCTCTTGCGCCGCCCTCCGACGATCCCATGCTTGGTGTATCCACTGCAGATTCTTGCATTTTTGATGGCTCGCCTGTGCTCGTCAATCCAGTAACCTTTCAGGCTCTGTGTGCCGAGTATGAGCTTCAGCACTTTTCTACTGATCACCCAGCCGAGCTGTTGGCGGTCCGTGTGCTGCAATCTAAAACTGTGACGATGTCCACTTTTGCTGAGCTGATTCCTTTGTTGCCTGCTGAGGTCCCGGCCCGTGACCAGGCCAGCGATTCCCGCATCCACACATTTACCACAGGGGCTTATGTGCGTGGCGGTATTCATGGACCTCGCTGCAATCTGACAAACTTTCCTGCTACTTCAACGCTGCTAGCCATTGTGTTGCGGTGTGCCTGCCCGGAGGCCACCTTCACTTCGCTTGCACTTCTGTGCAACCAGGATGCTTTCTTGCATCGTGACTTGAACAATGCTCTGGAGTCACTGAATTTTGCCATGGCTTTGTCCTCCTTCGAGGGCGGTGGCATTTGGGTTGAGGGCTTAGGTGATGCGCCTCCTCCCAAGCCCAGCCCGGACCAACGCATCGGGCCTGGCGCTGTGTTGAATCTTGCCCAGGGCCCTGTGTCTTTTGATAGTCATAAGTGGCATTGCACGATGCCGTGGGTTGGCGAAAGGCGCCTGCTTGTGGGTTTTACCGTTAAGGGTTACTCTGACTTCCCGCTGACACTTGTGCAAAGCCTTCAGGCTGCTGCCTTCGCCCTGCCCAGTACTTGCACAGCTGATGTTTTCTTGCACCAACCCCCGCCTGCCTACCCTGTGTTGCTGGAGCTCTTCTCGGGGCTCGGTCGGCTGACTGCGCAGGCGCGGGCTCAAGGTGCCTCAGGTTCCCTGGCTGTGGACCTGCATGCTGCTCCGCAGTCTGCCACAGTGCCTACTGTGCTCGATGTTGTCCGTGACCGTGTGCTGCTTACGGACTGGTTGTCTTCACCTTACATAGTCTGCATGCATGCCGCCCCGCCTGCATGTGCGTCCGCAGCCGTTTGGGTTGCTTTACTTGAATTGGCTCAGGTCGCTAATGCCCGCGGCGTCCTCGTCTCCGTTGAGCTTCCGGCCGATGACCCCGGCTGGTCTTCACCGCCGGGCCGGGCCCTTCGGGCCCTGTGTTCCTTCTTGACTCCTTTCTGTTTTTGCGCTTTCGGGGCTCCTCTGGCCGTTCGGCTATCTGCAGCAACGCAAATGTCTTCGAGCCTCTTGCCGCTCCCTGCACGTGCTCTCGGGCCTCCGCTTCTTTGGCACCGGACCGAACCTACACCTGGCATTTTGCCAGACAGTTTTTGCATTGCGTGCGCATCCGCCCGTCTTCTGCACCTGCTTGTGACTCCAGTGCTCGGGCTGCGACTCTTTCTCAACCCAAAGCTTCTCGGTTCCCTTCGCTTGTGTCAGAGCATCAGCAGGTGGTCCTTGCTACCGGTCAGTGCAACTGGCCCGTTCGTGTCATGGAGCGGCTCAAGGCGCCCTTAGCCCTCCCTGATCATGTGCAGTGCAAGTTGCGGTCCCTTCCCGAAGGTTCCCAGCTTCTTCGCATAACCACTAAGGCTTCGGATAAAAAGGGTCAGCCAGGATTTGCTTCAGGGATTGCTTCTGGGATTGCTTCTGTTGCCGATTCGAGCTTGCGAGGCTCCGGGCTTTGTTCTTTCATAAGTGGTCCGCCAGGGCACGTGAACTTGAAGGGCAAGAGGAAGAGCTGAAGAAGTCCATGCCCGGCCACGTTGCTGGGATTCTTGCTCCTAAGAGGCTTCTCCTTTGGCGCGAGTTGATGGTTGAATTCGGGTATCCTGATGTTGGGGTCTTTGAGGAGGTTGTTTCGGGCTTCAAGCTTACAGGGAATACCCCCTTGACGTCAATCTTCCCTCCCACGTTCAAGCCATCAAAGCGCAGCCTTCAGGACATTGGCGATTGGGCATCCGACCTCCGAGGCAGGGTGCTTGATCGGTGCAAGCCTCAAGGTGAAGAAGATGCCATCGTGCACTCCAAGACGATTGATGAAAGGACTAAGGGTTGGGCTCGTGGGCCGATCAGCCCTAATGATCTTGGGTCTGACTCCTTAGTTAGCCGTAGGTTCGGTTTAAAGCAAGGCCCTAAAACCGGCTTGATTGATGATCTCACGATGGGCGGTGTTAACAAGCTTGTGATTGTTCACGAGTCCCCAAAACCTCACGGCCCGGACATCGTTGCTGGCATGCTCCTCTCGTGCATGCGCGAGCTTCCTGGTGTCGAGTTGCGAGGCCGTGCCTACGACCTCCGCTCCGCGTATCGCCAGTTACCAATCCATCTTGAGTCGCTGAAGCATTCTTACGTGGCCCATTGGAATGAGCAGGATGGCGCTGTGGAGATAGACCAGCTTCTTGCTTTGCCATTCGGGGCATCGCGCTCTGTCTATGGCTTCCTCAGGGTGGTCACCTCGGTGTGGTGGCTAGGTTGCATTTGCTTGTGCCTGATGTGGTCAGTGTTTTTCGATGACTTCGTGACCATAGCTCGTGAGCAGGATGTGCGACACACTGAGTCTGCTGCTACTGCTTTCTTCAGGCTTCTTGGTTGGGACTTTGATGATTGTGGGGTGAAAGCTGTTAGTTTCGACTTGATCTTCAAGGCTCTAGGTGTTTCCTTTGACCTAACTGCTGCCGCTAAAGGGGCGGTGACGATTGCCAACACCGAGTCTCGGATTGCCGAACTGTGCCAAACGATTGGAGAAATTCTTGCTTGCAAAACTCTTTCTAAAGCTGCTGCCCTGCGGTTGCGCGGCCGCATGCAGTTCTGTGACAGCTTCGTGTTTGGAAGGTCGTCCAAGTTGTGTCTCCAGGCGGTGACGCAGCACGCTCATGAAAGTGTGAGCGAAAAAGTTGGAGACGACCTTTGGGCATCCTTGTTTCGCTTCGAGACTGCTTGCAGGCTGGCAAGCCTCATGCTATCCAGGCATCACATGATGATCCGCTTTTCATCTTCACGGATGCTTGCTACGAGCCCGGTGCCGAGTGGTGCTCAGGTTTGGGCGCTGCCTTGTTTGATGCGCGCGGATGCTTCCTCGCCTTCTTCTCCTTGCATGTAGATGCGCAAGGCAGGCAGGTCTTAGGAGAGGCATCTAAGAAAACGATAATTTTTGAGCTTGAATTCCTTGCAGTCATAACAGCACTGGTGCACTGGAAAAGCATTTTGCGNATGCGCAAGGCAGGCAGGTCTTAGGAGAGGCATCTAAGAAAACGATAATTTTTGAGCTTGAATTCCTTGCAGTCATAACAGCACTGGTGCACTGGAAAAGCATTTTGCGGAACCGCCCAATCGTTCTGTATCTCGACAATAACACTACCCGTGATATCGCCATCTCGGGGCGGGGCAGGAGCTTGACGGCAAAAGCGCTGGCGACAGCTCTTCTCACGCTTGAAGATGAAGGAGAGCTGAGGGCGTGGTACGCACGAGTGCCATCGCCAAGCAATGTCGCGGACCTTCCGTCAAGGCAGTTGTGTGAGACGATGACCGTCCTCGGCCAGACCCTCGCTGCGGAGAATGCCGAAGCATCCATGAGATCGTGCCTTGAACTTCTTGCATAGGGGTTTAAGCAGGCGGTTAAGTGGGGGAGTAAGCTCTTCCTTAAGGACCGTAGCTCGCAGTGTCGCACGCCGCTGGCAGTGCACCTTCTTGAAAGCAGACCTTGCAGTGCTCCTTGAACTTTCTTGCGAACAGCACGCTTTGNGGGGAGTAAGCTCTTCCTTAAGGACCGTAGCTCGCAGTGTCGCACGCCGCTGGCAGTGCACCTTCTTGAAAGCAGACCTTGCAGTGCTCCTTGAACTTTCTTGCGAACAGCACGCTTTGCAGTGCTCCTTGAGCTTTCTTGTGGAAGCATACTTGCAATGCTTCTGAGAAAAGCTACAGTTTGGGGGCTTGAGTCCTCTAAGCAACCAACTTCTTTTGCTTTGCAGTGATCAGATTGCATATCTGGTCCTCGCCAGCATCCCCTCGCCTGAGCGAATCCCTGTGGCACCGAAGAGAAAATGAAGGAGGGGTCCGAGTGTGGCGCGAGTTGGGTTTAGGGTTTAGGGTTTGAAGTTTTCCCTTACTAGCCTTTGGTTTCCTGCCACGCCCTAACCCGCTGCAGTTTCGGCTCGAGGTGGCTCAAAGTTTTGTGAGGCTTTAANGCGAGTTGGGTTTAGGGTTTAGGGTTTGAAGTTTTCCCTTACTAGCCTTTGGTTTCCTGCCACGCCCTAACCCGCTGCAGTTTCGGCTCGAGGTGGCTCAAAGTTTTGTGAGGCTTTAATGAAGCATCTTGAGTCGGACCCCGCACATTGAGGCAACACAGGCAAGAGAAAGAAGAGCAAACTCTGATAAGAGAGTGAGGCAAGAGTCCGACAAGAGGAGCAGCCGAGGCATGACGTTGGAGATCCAGACGAAATGCAAACGCAAAAAGCGTCCAGCCTTCGACTTTGATTGCCGGAACTTGGTTTTGAGAGACCATGTCGAGATTCGGAAACCAGGAGGTTCCGTGGCAGCAGGGGGCAGGTCTTCCAACGCCCCAACGAGCACTTTGCGATCGATGGCCTTCGTCGAAATGACTCGAAATGGATTCCTATGGAGACCCCGGGCACAGGATCTTGGTTAAATGCTGAACGACGAAATGCTTCACGGAACTGTAGCTGTCTGCGACTTTGCGGAGGATTTGACAACATTCGCGGTTCGTCTCAGTTGAGTAGGGAGCATCATGGCAAGGTTGAACCTGTGAACGAACGAGAGAAGCATCCGGCCCGGACTCATGTCCCGAGCTTCGCCGGAAGAGGTGTGCAATCACCAAAAGTGTCCGCTCATGTTGGAGACAGGTAGCCTCTCATGCCGAGGGGCTTCAGGTTATGATTAGGACTTACCCATATACTGCCGTAAACCAAGCTAATTTCACCTCAAAGGCCTTTTGCCTGGGACTCCTTGAGGACGATTTCGGGGAGAGATTTTTGTGGCCTTTGGGGTTTGCGGTTTTGAGGTTTTAGAGTTTTAGAGCTTTCCAACTACCGTGAACCAATGCCGAAAAAGCCCACTCTGAAGAAGCATAAGGATGCATCTTGATCGTATATACGGGCCCTTAATCGTACTCAAGGGCCTGAATAGTAGTATCTCTATTGGAGTCCCATTCAGGGCAGGGGTCCAAAGTACTTGGCAAAGTGTGCATACAATTATCGTCATAGCCCTATACAAACATACCGCAAAATTCACCCAAGCCTTGTTCTAACTACTATAAGGCAGGGTCTTACATTCTCTACGCTCAGGCTACGTTCTGACTAACCTGTACTGACACCCGAAACCGTGAGCGCGACTAAGACTAAATCATGCTACATCCAAAGACTCCGAGATTAGGGTGCATACTGACGAACCGAAAGGCTACTAAGCCCAAAGCCCTCGAGCCCTAGAAACTTGAAATGCTAAGGGCTTTTAGCCACAGATGATTCTCTTGCTTGGGAAGATCACTATATGCACAAGAAATAGTACTAGCATTGGTCAGATTCGTAATCTATTAGTACATCTAGTGATAGCTATGACTGTCAGCATGGTAACATCGATGCACCATGTACTGTGGTACTACAATCCTGACGAGACCTACTTCCAAACCCTTGCTGCAAGCCCACTAACACTTTGGGAGCCAAGAGTAAAGAGCTCAAGATCTCTATCCTATTATGATCCTCCCAGAACACCCTGTAGGCCGCGAGCCGAAAGACTGTGCAAGCTCTCCAGGAACAAGTTGCAATAGTTAGATATGACCACCCTTGCTGTTGTCACCCATGCGTAGATAGATCATATAGTTGGCTAAACACCAGAATTCTAAGAATACAAGACCAATACACCTAAGCCTCAAACAGGCCGAGAGGGGGCCGCCACGGGTATAGTCCCACACGAACTGGATGGTCCAAGGGGCCTGGTGACTGGATCATGCCATGGGCCGGCGCCGAGGTGAGAAGAAGGAGAGCAAGACAAGGCCATCCCAGACACAAAAGACAACCCTTCAGCGACCACGACCACGTGGCAGAATGCAGGGACTCGAGCCAGTGAACATCCCTGGCGCTCCAGGGCACATCTGCAAAGCTAGGAGGGGTGTTGCCGAAAACGTCCCATGTGACAGCAGCATCCGGGTCAGCAGCGACCACATCACCGTCTCGAAGTGCACTGCCAGCGCGGATGCGCTCAAGAGCTGGGAGGAGATGCCAGCCGAAGGTTATCTCGGTGTGTATTGCAACCGGCCAGAAAATCACCCACCGGCAGATTATGTGGCGGCAAGAGAAACACGGTGTTGCTCCCCGTCCACTACTCGACCGGTGCGAACCGTCAGATCGTCCACGTAGGAGATCCATTCCTTCGTGTAGCCAAGGCGCCTGCCCTGGTTCGGAGCATAGGCGCGGTCTATTACGAAGTTAAAATCGTCCGGCCCGTTCACGGGCCCGAACGTCAGACCTACGGGCAAGTACTTGCCCGAATGCGCAACGATGGCGAGCACTTCCCGCGCTCGCTTCGTGTTGCGGATCTGATTGAACCCGCTGACGGCGTCGACGAACGTGTACCACACGCTGCCTCAGCCTCCTCGGGCCCTGATGTACCGTCGACCCCTTATGTCGGTGCTGCAGAAAGCTTATGGGCTGATCGACGCCTCGAAGGTCAGCCCCGCTGCTTCCAGGGTCGTTCCGCTCCCCCGCCCTGTCGCCGATGAGCTTGTGCTGCTCGCTTCCCTGTGCCATCTTGTGACCAGTGACGCCGCGGCCCCTTGGCAGGAGGAGGTTTATGCCAGCGACTCTTGCGACAGTGCCGGGGCTTTTGTGTCGGCCGCTCTGCCAACAGAGCATGCGCAGGTGCTTTGGGGTGCACACCATGTCCCTCCGAGGCTGCTCGCGTAATGACCCGTGAGAGGGCGGCTCTGCGGCGCATCGATCCCTCTTTTGAGGAGTGTCCTGACGCCCCTGCGCGGCCCCTGAAGCGCCCCCTTGCCTTGAGTTTCCACTTCCTGCAGATCGGGGCACGGCAGAGCCAGCTGCTCCTGCTCCTCCGGGCCGGTGGCTGGAAGGTTAGGCCACACCTTGACCCATCACAGTCTCCGGAGTATGACTGGGCCTTGTGTCGGGTCGTCGAGTGGTTCTTGAGCTGCCCTATGGCCCACTCCTGCATCCAGCCCTCGACGCCCAGCTCGCCCCTCGGCTTTCAGTCGGTCCATCAGGACGCGTCTTCGACTCCTCGATGCCTGCGAGCTCCGCACAGACGGCCTCGAGTCTGTGCTTGTCAATGAGCTAGCCATAGGGCTCAGGAAGCGCCTGGAAGTGGAGGAGGCCCGTGCACATTAACATCCTAGAGACCTCGTGCGTCTATCGCCTCCTTTGTTGGATTGCCCCGCGTTTCCCCACAGCCCGGCGCCTCCTCTGTCTGTGCGACAGCAACGTCGCCAGGTGTGCCATCCATAAGGGCCGCTCCTCTTCGAGATCCCTCCTTCGGGCCCTAAGGCGCATCGCGGCCGTCCAGGTTGCCTTTGGACTTTATGTGCATTTGCCCTATTGTCCGACAAGACTGATGCCTGCCGATCATCCTAGCCGTGGTGCCGAGATCCCGGAGCCGGGGCCTCCTTTGTCTCGACTTCTTGCTCTCGCCGAGCCTTTCGCGACCTCGCTGTCCTGCCCCGTCTTAGGCGTTGGGCAGCTGCCTGGCTACGGATGCTTATCCTCCTCTCTGGCTTCCGGCCCTGTGGAGGCGGGCCGCACCGCGGTTCTTCCTGGACTTTTCGTGGGGCCTACACGCCCTCGCCTCTTGACTTTGACTCCACCCTTGGATTCCCTGGCGAGGGGCCCTCCCTCACGGCTTCCTTCCTCCTTGCTTTCTCTGTCGGGGCCTCCTTTCTTCCTTTCGGAGTGTTCGGGGTCAGTTGTTTGTCGGAAAAGACGTTCGATTGATCTCTAACCTTTGTTGAATTTCGATTGGTTTCTTAAACTTCAAGCATGTTTTCAGAGATTGTACTTTGTTTTTGTTCTTTTTCACCCCCCTTCAAGCGAAGACGTGTGGCTTCCTCCTTCTTGTTTGTCGGAGTAGACGTTCGATTGAACTTTATCGTTAGTTTTCAATGATTTTTCACGTTACTTTGTGTTTTCTTCCAGTTTACCCCCCCCTTAAAGCGAAGACGTGTGGCTTTCTCATTCTTGTTTGTCGGAAAAGACGTTCGATTGAACTTTAACCCATGTTTTCAATGCCTTGCGTCAAAGTTGCAGACTCAGTTTGTCCCTCCTCCCTCCGTCTCACCTGTCCCTCCTTCTATCCTGCAAACTTTCCCAGTCAGAGTTTGGTTTTCGTCGCCGCTTTCACAGTCGGAGTTTGTTTTCGGTCGCCGAAACAAACTTGCCCAACCGCCCCCCCCGCCACCGCATAGAGGCCCATTCACTTTTGCCGGGGTGGCTGAATCAAACAAGCTTCTGTTAGTAGAGTTTGTTTTTCGCAGCTCAAACAACCTCGCCCAGCCACAGTTTGTTTTTGGTTGTCGAAACAAACTCCTGCCACTTCCCCAGGCGTCGCTGAAACAAACAAAAGCCTCTATCTGCAAAAGCCTTTTGGTGCTACATACAAAGAGTTCAGCACTTTGCTCAAGGCTTCAAGGTGGTAAGTTGTTCAAAACGGTGTGCGTGCGAGATCCTGCAAGGGCGAAGCGCCAGGCGATTTTCGAGTTACGGGCTGCAACCAGAATGAAGAGCAACCCTTTCATGTTCGTGATGTGCCAGCGGACCCAGGAGAGCGGCGAAGCCTCCTTTCTTCGGGCTCTGGCCTCAGGGAGATCTGTGCATGAAGGGACCCAGCTTGTGACTTGTACCCACGCCATGTGGTTTTGTCTGGACCAGTTGATTGGGCCATGCTGAGCATCAAGTCCTCCCACCTTGAGGGATGTAAATAGGGCACGGCCCGGAACTTTGCGCGAGGTCGTGCTTTCGTCTGGATTCGGTCGCATACACGCCGGCGCTGAATGGTTGGGAAAAGTGCTGCAATGCAGAGCATGTGGCACGAGCTCATGAGGTTTACTTGTGTCAAAAGCCCAGTGCAAGCCCTTGGTCGTGTTGGGCTGTGTAGGTTGCTGCATGCAAACTGACTTGGTTGTCGAAGTGTGGCTGTAATGAGCAGTTCGCCCACGCCGAGTGGAACTTCTTCCGAGTTGGCCTTCAGGATTGATTCGCCGCCGCGGAGGCGAGCCAATGCTAGTAGGCAGGTGGGGATGCAGTCGCTGCAGTCGCAGCCGCTTCTGTCAAGCTCGTCAGTCTATACACGGGCGCAACTTCATGGGATGAACTTTCATCAACGGACCCGTGCATACCGGGTCTGTCCCATCACACACACACACACACCAGCCAGGGATAACCTTTCCTGCCAAGATTTACCGAGCATCCAACACTGTGCGAACCGACGAAAGATGTTTGACAGGCATTATGCCCCGATTGACGATGGCTGGCCACCATATGTGTTCGTGGCAGCAGTTCCACAGTGTTAAGCTCCGCTATGGCGTTGGGGGGGACCAATGCGAACTTGGCCATCGACGAAGAGCTTAAAGCCGCCATAGGCGGGTGCCAGACTTTAAGAATCTAAGAATCTAAGATTTAAGGGTGATGAGTTCGGCTCGAATGTCTTTGGTGCTGCTGTGCGTTGGTCTGCTCTCGAGCGTGTGAGAGCCCAGCATCAGACCAATCATGATAAACGCCACTCCCGTCCGTTCCCACCATCGTCGCTGTGGTCGCAACAAACAATCAAATCGTGGGAGGCATATCAAGTTAGGTCATAATTACCAGTCAGCGCACACACCGGCAGTACAGCTGCTTAAAGCAGCGCTAGGGAACAGTAGGGCCAGGCGAAAGTAACCTGTCCCGGTCCGATCTCTGTCGCTCCCACCACCACCACCACCACCGCCACCGCCACCACCGCCACCGCCACCACAGCGACTGCTGTCTGCTTGTCTGCTGTCTGCGACCACTGCCACTGCAATTGCCCGCTACTGCAAGTAATCGAAATCCTAGGAGCCCAACCGCCCGCCAGGTGGGGAGCCTCGGGAGCTCCCTCGAGCTGTGAAGGCTGGATATGGCTGGATGATGCTGGATGTCGGGGGCACGTTTTGGTTGCTTTGGGTTGTTGATGGCCTCAGGTCTGTCGGGTCTGGGATTCAAGGGTTCTCGAGAAGGGCAATGGGTGAGAATCACGTCTCACGTAAGCTTCTGAGCGAGGCGAATAGGCAAGTTCTTCATGCAGGCTGCTCGTTGAGAGAACGGATGCTGACATCTCGAAGCCGCCGCTATGCCAGGTCAGCGTGGACTCGGCCGCCGAGTGCCTGACACTGGCAGCCGGGACCTCACACCATCACCACTCTTGCCAGCATCAACTCGGGAAAACCGACCATGACCATCCTCGTCACGTCGACCATCATTACGGGCATGCCTGTGACCATGGCCACAGCAATGGGCATGACCCACGGCCATGCCAAGCACAAGCAGCAGCACCACCAACGTTACCTTCATCACGTCGCCACTACCCATCCCATCCATCGACATGATATTGCCAACGAGAATACTGCTTGTTATCATCAACGGCTTCTTCTGCATTGAACGGTTTTGAGTGCTGAGCATCATGCTTGTGCTCCGATCCCGACAGACTGACCCTGATTAGGATGCAGCAGGAGCATGCACCTGCCGTGTCTGTTGACAGCATATTTTTTCGCATTTAGGTGTGTGCTCTGGCAAAGTCGTAGAGCAGGGAAGTCACGGCATGCTGATGTTGGGTCTAATTGAAGCACGCGGAATAGTTGTGCAACGAGTCAAGAGGGAACTTGTTGTGGCGACAGAGGGATTTGACACATCAGCTCGTTCCGCATGCTTAGCTGGCAACTCGAGGCTACTGTCCCCAGAGATGACAGGCAGCCTGAAGAGATCTTCGAGGCGGTCTTGTAAGAGGAATCCATTGTGTTGAAAGACGGTAAAGGCTAGCACAAGACCGACTGAGCGATGTGATGCAGTGGGGTACGAGGGAACGGGCTGGCGCTGCATGAATGCTGTCACACCGCAGCCAGTGAAGCCTCTGGCACTTTATGCGCAAGTGCGCGGCGATGCAGTCCAACGACTCCATGCGCAAGTGCGCGGTGATGCAGTCCAACGACTCCGGCTATGACTCTGCAGCGGAGTCAGTCTCCTCGTCGGAGGCCATACGAGCAGTGAACAGCCTCGTGCGGGCAGACCTGCACGAGGTTCGCGAGGCCTTTCAGGGCCCTCCGCTGCTTCTCTACCGTGACCGCGAGGCAGACCGTGACCGCGGGGGCTGGAACAAAGCGAACTATGCTCCGGAGACGGAGTTCACGGAGGGTGGCCGCTGTAATGGCGGTTGCAGCCCTTGTTTGTTCCACAATACGCGGCTGGGATGCCCGAGGGGCGATGCCTGTCGCTACTGTCACGAACACGACATCGGAGCGGACAGGGTGCCGCATCGGCCACGCAAGACTCTGCGCCACAAGATCAAGAGGAATGCCGAGGATCTGCTGCGAAGGTTTGAGGTGTCACCAGAGCGAGTTCATGACGAGCTCCAGGCAGATCTCCAATCTTGCCCAAAGAGCCCTGAGCTCCAAACCCTAACTAAGGCCTAGTTAGACTCCTCAATCATCAATCCTCAAGGCAACCCCTCTTCTCGCCCCTTCAGGTGTTGGCTGCAGGTAGCCAATTTGCGGTCAACTTCCTGGCAGGCCTTGCCTCAACACAACAATAAAAAAACGGAGAAAAGTGACAGTAATAAGCAGCAATGCTGATGCCCGTGTCGATCAAAACTGTCATCCCCTACCTTCAAAATCCTGCGGATCCAGAGCCTCCATGGCTTTCTTAAGCACGGCGACACATACAGCCATGCTTCGGTGCTGCTGAGAAACCGGAGAGCCCAGAATCCCAAAGCCAGAAGCCTGGACTCCTGCTAGACGGAACCCTAATCCTGCAACCTGGGGCTCAGCCCGTGCATCCTGAAGCCCTGATCCGAAAACCATAACCAGAAGCCCTCAACCCTGTACCATCCCCTCTGCATTCCCTGAACCTTCTACCCCACCACACGCCAATTCCCCAAACTCCCAAAGCATCCCAAACCCCGGCCCGGATCAAAGCTCCAAGTTGAAGGCCGTGTGCTCGGTCGGGCCGGACCCAGGGAGCGGCAACGAGGCCCGGCGAGCCGGGGCGTAAGGGGTAGGACCGGATTTCTTTCAAGTTTTGGGAGTTTTGGGGGTTGCGTGGTTATGCGTGGTTTCGTTGTGTCGAGTGTGGAGGTTTGGGAGCCAAGGTTTACTAGGGAGGATTGCTCGAAGCAGCATGTGGAGGCATGCAGGTCGGATCAGATGAGAGGTCCCTCCTCCCGTCCTCTATGAGGCCTTGTTCTGCCGGTCTTCTCACAGCTCCTTCGCGTCGCAGATCCGCTCGCTCTTGTGTTTGCGCTTGCCGTGCTGTCACTCGAGTATGACTAGTGAACCTTTGCCATTGCTATCCCGCTTGCTGACGGTTTTGTTGTGGGGGTGGCCGTGACTCAATGTTCTGACCAAATGCGAAGCTGCAGATCAGAACGGGAAGTGGCATGGTGACGTCCTAAGAACTGAACTCTTGAAGCCACAACAGTGCCCTAGATCCTTCAAGCCCCAAGGTCCCAGAGCGCTAGACTCTGCCAGGAGCCCACCCCACTGGCTCGATCTTTGACGACGACGGGGTCGTCGCAGTCTGAGGCAGCCTGGGGCCAAGGTGGGTTCTGCGTTTAGTGTTTGGCATGTTCGGGTGTTTAGGCTTGCAGGGTTTGGGAGTTTTGGCTTTAGCGTTGGGGGACTGCATGCTTGTCAACTTGCCTTCAATGGCGCCAGGAGCGTTGCATAGAGTCTTGCAGTATCCAACCAGGCATAGCGTCACGCTTGTATATCCCGTTCAGGTCGTGGGATAGTGTCCATAGTGTTCTTGGTACAGACCGCACATGGGGTTGCTCTCAGTGAGGAGACTGCTAGTTGAGCCTGATCGCCGTGAATCGACATCGGGAAGCATTTTACCCTTGTCGGGTCCAGACTTCTTGTTGATCACCATCATCACCATCATCGCCGTCATGGCCATCATCGCCATCATCACCATCATCACCACCATCACCACCATCACCACCATCACCGCCATCACCATCACCACCATCACCGCCATCACCGTCACCACCATCACCACCATCACCACCATCACCACCATCACCACCATCACCACCATCACCACCATCACCACCATCACCACCATGACCATGATCACCATCACCATCATCATCACCACTGCCGCCATTACCATCATCATCATCATGATCGTCATCCTCCTCACCCTTACCCTCATCCTCATCCCTACCAGCCTCATATCGTCATCATCATCTTCATCATCATCATCATCATGACCCTGACCATCCTCATGCTCATCCTGATCCTCATCCTCGTCCGCATCGTCATAATCATCATCATCATCATACTCACCTTTACCCTCATCCTCATCCTCATCCTTCCCATCTTCATATCAGCATCCTCACCCTCAGCCTCACCATCCTCCTCATCATCATCATCCTCACCCGTACCCTCATCCTCTCATCATCATCATCATCATCATCATCATCGCCAAGCCTGTGGCTTCAACCCAAGACGCACACCCAAAGCCTCCATGCGCGACCAGTGGCCGAGGTCGAAGCTTTCGGGATCTCCGGAGAGCAGCCTTCGTCTGAATCGCATTACGGTTGCGGTATTTCAGAGGCTTCAAGGCTTCAGGGTGTCATGATCCCAGATCCCAGAGCTTTTTCGACATTTTAAGCTGATGGCAGCACTCGTTCAGAGGCATCAGCTTGCCAAATCAGCTGCATGAGCGGACGTCGGGAGTTCCCAGAGTGTTGCTGGCACAAGCTGTTTGATGCGGTTTCATGGCGGTTCGCTTAGTCCCCAGCCTTTCCTGTGGGTGACGTCTCCACAACAGGAATGAATTCACTTGGCGAGGGAGCCCTGTTATTTGAATTCTTTGCCAGGGACGTGGTGTTTGTTTTCGAGCTACGTACTTGTGTGTGCTGGAGTCTCATGCTGCATGATGGTTTTAAAAGCCTCTGCTGCTAAATGGCAGCAGAGGCCTCGTCTCTTCGCAAAGGACATCTTGATTGTCAGGACTGTGGCCCCCTTGTCCAACCAAGTCCCGGTGCAAGCTGCAGATCCGTCGCAACCTGCATCCGCCCGCTAATAACTAATAACACTTCCAAAAGTTGTCTTTTTGACTAGAGCTCTAGGAGTGAGAGGCGTAATGCTATGTAATCGTAGTCGTCGTAGTTATACTGGTGCTTGTCCGAGTGTCGATGCCATGGTGATTGTCATTATGATGACTATTTTCATGACTACTTTCTTTTCGTATAGCAGCCATAGGGCAGATTGGGGCAGTATGCTTGATAGCACTAATCACCAGTCAGTAGTCACGACGCCGATCGTCAAGTTATGCGACCCTGAACGCTAGACGATTGTAGTATCCTTATCGAACCCTGAACCGAAATCGGTGCAGACTGCGATCTATCGGTCGTGGCTTAGCTATGTGGGCCTGGCCATTTCAACCCGCTTACTTTGAGCGGTTCTTGACAGCCACCCACCCAATGTTCTGAGATGGTCTATCAACTGTTCTTGCGGACGCAATCATGGGCCCCGTTCAGAACTGAAGAACGGAAAGCTCCATACAAGCCGTCCGGCCAGCCCTGTCGCAGCCTGCTCCGCCCGATCCATGAGGAGTTACTCAAGGAAAAATCAGCATTAGCAATCATGAGAACTGTCGTTAGCTGCTGCGGTGCAGGGTGGCTCGTTCTTGTTCCTACGTGACAGTGGGGGCGAGCGTCGATCAGATGCCGCACCCGACGATTTCTTTTTACAGCTTCTGGAGTGAAACTCATGTGACCCTTTCTAGAAGCAACAGGAACTTAGCAGAGGAACCCAAGCAAGCTTCTCGGAAGGGATCCTGGATGCATCCAGTTCGAGTTGGCAGAAAAGGCGCCAGAGTTCGTGAAACCTTTGTGGCTTACTTTCGTTGTGGTGCTCTGCCAGTAGATGCCCGAAACCTGAGCCCCTGAGCCCGGGCATCAATGGCTAAGTGCCGGATATGCTCCAGGCCGTGGTCGCAGAGCTGAGCGACTCGGAACCGTCGGAGTCCCGACTAGGGCATTGGGGGTTTTGGAACCTTAATGATGCATGTTTCATGCTGTATTGTCAGGGTGGGATACTCGAAGGCAGAACACCAGCACAGGATAGCAGGAGTTGCAAATGGTGGCAGCGCCACACCGGGGACCGTAGGAGCAATTCGTGCAAGAGCAGGCTCCTGTGATAGTCCCCTCACGGATGTAAGCATAGTGAACACTGACAAACATGTTCAACATGGGGCTGGTGAAGGTCGGTCGGGGCCTTCTCTGGTCTCTCATCTCTTACCTTTCAGAGATTGGTTGTTGCGGGAGTTTAGCCCGAGAACGCAAATGGTGCCCAGCACGGACGCAACCGCTACTCGTAGCTCAGCGATATGCCGTGTCCCGTGATCACAAGTCAATCTGAGTGGACACGTTTAGCTTTAGGCCGTTGATCTCCCACCGAAGGCCTCATTGTAAGCCCCCGATGTCAGCCTGCGTATGCTAAGGGCACAGGTCTCTCTTAAGACTTGCGGCCCTCTAAAGCGCCGGAGTACAAACCGGGAGGTAGAAGAAAGTTGAATCCTCGGGACCCAAACGTCGCCCGAAAAGAAATCTTTAAACGTGAGGATTAGCCTAAACTCGACTTACCTAAATCTCTGCACTTCCAACGCTAAAGCCCTTTAGCCCCAACCCGCATCCCACAGACTCTAATATTCAAGCCCCGAGCTCGCAGCCATGGGCACCCAGGTGCTTGGTTCTGGTGGCCTTAGAGGGGCTGCTGCCGGATGCTGCCTCACCTGACTGGGTGGGGATGGGAAGGGGGCGCGGGTAGAGATTGAGAGGGAATTCCGTAGTTCAAGCCAAACTTGGACTCCAAAACTCTGCACCCGTCAGGCGATGATAGCCTGGACTCCTGCCGTTGGGATCTCGGCTTCATGTGCGGAATGCGGCCGTTCTTCATCAGCTAGCTCTTGCGATGCTACGCCGGACATGTCTTCTCGTGGTAACAGTAAGAATACAAACAATAGCAACAGCAGAAACAGTGAAAGTAATGGTAATCTCACAGTCCTGATAGTAGCAGAACCCTGCCGCGAGGTTTAGGAAACCCTGACTTGCAAGCTCTCCACGAGCCGGCACCCTCAAAGGTGCGAAATGTTTTTTGGCAGACCCAGACGTTCCCATGACGGGGCATTTCGCCACAGTCCCGTGCGCGGAATGGGCTGGGTTCTTAACCTGCCTGCAAGGGCTTTTTGGCATCCGGACAACCGGATAAAGACCTCCGCCGGGGGGGTCGGGCCGACCCATCCAGCTACCAAAACAAAACCCATTCCGGGGAGGGGAAAAAGGTTGTTAAGTGGTGGTCGGCCGAGGGCAGGGCCCGGAGACAACTCTGGATCTGTGTTTCCGCCTGCGGGCAAAGCCGCACGTTACCAGTACCGCAACACTGCTTTCGAGAGAGGTGCGGAAGGCTGGAGGAGTCGATGGACTTTGTTTCCAGGGCGTGGATACGGGCAACAGGCTGCACAGGCGGGAGGAAAACTGACGGGGCAGTGCCCAGTGCCAAGCTTTCCCGCTATCACGTAAACGACTGTTGGAATAAGTCCGGGGGGTTGCTTGGGCGATAGGCCTGTATTACTGTATCTTTTTGCCACCTGCTCCAAGGGCAGAGCGTGCGACAGGTGGGAAGGAGACCGCAACACTGGTGACCAGCGCGGAAAAAGACCCAAAGAGTGAGCCAGGCAGGAACGAGACCCAAAACAGGCGGAAAAAGACCAAGCCCGAAACCCTAAATCCTTGGCCCGCTTTGTGGATCTTCAGCTCAGACTTAAACTGAGTGTGTGGCACGTGGTCGCGTTGCAGAGGTTTTGGTGCTTCCAGGATGTTGACAGTAAAGTGGTGACGCCGCTGTAGGATTCGCCGGTAAAGCTTCGGATGCTCTGTCGGCGGCCCGGAGATGCTGGAATCTTGAGCACGCAGCAGGTATCGGCATCGTTGTCGATGGTACTGCTAGTCTTATTTGGAGCGCCGGCATCAGTGGTTAGTTTTGGCAAAAACTGTCAGTGCCGCTGATGCCACCCAGGGTGATAAATGTGATGGTGGCGACAGAAGAGGGTGGTGGTGATGGCCATAGTCATAGTGGTGATGGTGATAACGAGGCAGAGTCGGAGGACAATGAGATGGCAATGGCGGTTGCTGACGATGGTGTTGACGGTGGCAGCGGCGGCGGGGGTGGCGGCGGTGGTGGTGGCAGTGGCGGCAATGATAGATGCTGATGGGGCTACTGCAACTGAGGCATCATGCCAATTTCTAGTTGCCAGTGAAGCTTTCGATACCGACGATTGCCATCATGGTAATGGCAATGCCAGCTTGCGACCAGATCGAACCTCCGAGTCCTTAAACTCATTCCATTGGTTGTCCGACGATTTCGGGCAAGGCGCATCGTCCCGGAGAACCCTTCGTGAGGAGTTTGCCGACTTCAGCTTCAGGGAGTGGCCCACCCGAGAAACTTAGGGTTCAAAGTTCAGCGTTTGGGGATTGGGTCACGGGTTCTTTTCTCCGATGAGGTGTGTAGGAGTTTGTGTGTTGATGAGCACATCAGTGATCACGCCTGCTAGATGTGGGGAGACGGGAAACGGAGGTATGTGCGCGCTCAACTGCTTGGGCTCCCGTGTCATGTTCTGGCCGTCCTGAATTCGGTGGTAACTCCCAACGTGAGCCTGGGAAATTTTGGGTCTAGCAGTAGTAGAGATAGTAGTCGCAGTAGTAGTAGTAGTCGTAGTAGTAGTAGCAGCAGTGGTAGTAGTAGTAGTAGTAGTCGTGGTCGTGGTCGTAGTCGTAGTCGTAGTCGTAGTAGTAGTAGTAGTGGTAGTAGTAGTAGTAGTAGTACTGCTACTACTACTACTACTACTACCATACTAGTGGTAGTAGTGGTAGTAGTAGTAGTAGTAGTGGCAGCAGTCGTAGAAGTAGTAGCAGTAGTAGTAGTAGTAGTGGTAGTGGTAGTGGTAGTGGTAGTGGTGGTAGTGGTGGTAGTGGTGGTAGTGGTGGTAGTGGTGGTAGTGGTGGTAGTGGTAGTAGTGGTAGTCGTGGTAGTCGTGGTGGTCGTGGTCGTCGTGGTCGTCGTGGTCGTCGTGGTCGTAGTGGCAGTAGTGGCAGAAGTGGTTGTAGCGGTAGTAGCAGTAGTAGTGGTAGTAGTGGTAGTAGCGGTAGTAGCGGTAGTAGCGGTAGTAGCGGTAGTAGCGGTAGTAGTAGTAGTAGTAGCAGTAGTAGTAGTAGGAGTAGGAGTAGGAGTAGGAGTAGTAGTAGGAGTAGGAGTAGGAGTAGGAGTAGGAGTAGTAGTAGTAGTCGTCGTCGTCGTAGTCGTAGTCGTAGTCGTAGCAGCAGCAGTAGCAGTAGCGCTAGCATTAGCAGTAGCAGTAGCAGTAGCAGTAGCAGTAGCAGCAGGAGGAGGAGGAGTAGTGGTTTGTTTTTAGTTTGTTCTTGTTGTTGTGGTTGTTGGTTGTGGGCTGTTGGTTGTTGGCTGCTGTTTGCGGTGTGCGTGGGCTGTTCGGAATTGTTGGTTGTTGCTTGTTGGCTGTTGGTTATTGGTCGTTGTTGGTTGTTGTTAGTTAGTTGTTGGTTGTTGTTAGTTTTAATCGTGGTTGTTGTTGTTGTTGGTGGTGGTGTGGTGGTGGTGGTGTGGTGGTGGTCGTCCTGGTCGGCCTCGTGTTAGTCGTCGTCATTGTTGTTATTGCTGAGCTGGCTACAACTCCTCCTCCTGCTCCTTGATATTCTTTTCCTTCTTTGTCTAGCTGGGTTTTTACTGTAGGTAGTTCCCATGCTACAGATCTCGAGACGCTTCGTTGCGATCCTTTCCTAGGCTTCTTTTTGTTTGCTACTCCTCACTGCGAGCCCAGAGCTTTGCTGCTTCGACCTCTCAGGTACAACGCGACGGAGCGATCGGAGGCACGGCCTCGAAATCTCAAAGACTCAAAGCCCTATCGTCCAGCTACCCCCGCCCCAAAGTGCAGTACCGGTTTCAGTCGCTGGAGTACCACGGGATAGATGGCTACCTAAAGGCGCTTTGGCCTCGGGAGTTTGGATCTCTTTCAGAGGTCACGCTGTCACAGTATGTCGAGAGCACGCGGGACCGGACGGAAGATGATCGTCATGCGGCCATGACGCGCGCCGGGTCCTGAGCATCGTCTACATGCAGGCCCGTAGTTTAGGGTTTTGGGGACCCAGGGAGCACCTGAGCAGCCCCACGAGAGTGCACGCCGCACGCCGCAGGGCGGAGCCTCGGAATTGTAGGCTTCTTGTGGTCTTTCGATTCAGGGGGCCGGTCAGGGTTCTGTTGAGACCTGCGTGAAGACAACGGCTGGAAGACATGACAAGACCACAGAGCGGAAGACTCATATGAACTCCTGCTTGAAGCCCTTATGCCCCCGAATGAGCGAGAAATGTTTCCGAGGATGAGATCGACCAGGAAGAGGTGAGGAAGCAGGCGGGATGCTCAGAGGGGTCAGGCCTGCAATTACAAAAGGGTTTAGGGTTTAAGGTTGCAGCGTTGCGCATTGCTCTTAGGAATAGGAGTAGGAGAAGGAGTAGGCGAAGAGTAGGAGTAGAAGTGGGAGTGGGAGTAGGAGTAGGAGTACGAGTAGGAGGAGGAGGAACGTATCGACGTCAGTATTGCTGCAGCCTCAATATCAGCATCGTGGCAGTGGCACTGGCGGAGGAGTAGCAGTAGTTCGTATCATTTCTTGCGCTGATGCCAGTTTCACAAACTAAAAGCTTTCGCATAGTACAGCCAGGTGGCGAAAGAGCAGGCCTCCGCACCGAAGCTCCTTGCCGGCCTCGCGGCGCTGCAGGTGGAGCTTGGGACTTTGACGGTTCTGACGGAGGGTCTGTAGGGCTTGTAGAGCTGAAAGCGTTCGGGGTTGAGTTTAGGGGTTCGTAGGGGCTTTGGGTTTATGTGGGACCTAAACTGGGCTTCTGGGTGTCATGCCTCTAGTTTCATCTTTTGCTACTATCCCTGCGTGTACTTGGACATTGTTTCTGAGAACGTACGGATATGAGGTTCGGAGGTGTGACAGTACAGTAGCAGGTCGGTCCATCGTGGGGCGGCTTCAAACACGAATTTTAGGCATTTGCCTGTTGCTCTCACTGACGTCGACGGACTCCGGGGTTTCGGAGGCTATCTTTCAAACAAGGGCTGTCACCGCCGAAAATGCTGTGCGAAGCTTGCTCACGCGAGGTGCGGACGCAGCCGTCCTTTGAAGACTCCATGAAGCGCTTCCTCGAGAAGACCGAGGGGTGCCTTGGGATTGTGGGATGAAGAGCTCTGTGAACCGTGCCAAAGTTCAATAAAGGCAATCGTGCTGGATTGGATGTGGAGTCTTTGAAGGGAAAAAAGTTGGGGAGTTGGCCTTCGGGGCCAAGAGAGAGGCCAAGTCACTTCAACCTCAGCACGTAAGCCTTCCAGTCCCCAAGGTTCGAGCCCATCCAGAAGCAGGGGGTTGTGACAAACCTTGGTGGCAGACTTCCCCACACAAAGACTTCTACCTACCAAACATCTGGGCTATCTCAGGTCTGCGGTTATCGCCAAGCTTGCCGGGGCCTCGTTCAGGGACGACAATGTGGGCCTCGCGATTGTCAAGCCGTCCAGGCGCTTCTGCAGTCTTCACTACACTCCACCACGTTCCCATGCCAAGACCCAAGGTAGCACTGACAATAAGGGGAGCGTGCGACATCAGAGAGCAAAGGCACTACCACTACCAGCAGCACCAGTAAGAGCAACACAGCAGCCACAAAAGCATGAGCTACAGCGTGGTCAATGGCCCTGTCCGTAACGGCAGCGCCTGCGACAATGTCAACAGTGCACCACCGGCACAAGCACCACCGCCAGCACGACCACAAGCCTCATGAGTACTCAAACCACCACCGCCACCGCTAGCACCACAGCCACTGCCAGCACCTGCCACCACGGCCACCACCGCCACGATCACTCTCACCCTCAACCTTATTTTCACTTTCAGGAAGAGCCATGAGACACATAGCATTCTCATGATGATGCGCGATGCTGCTGCTGATGCTGACTGCAGCGCATGCGATGATACGAACATCCGCAGGGCATGGCAATGATGCCTGGTGAGTATCACAACAATGATGTAGCCGCACGAGCAGCAGCAGCAGCAGCAGCTGCTGCTGCTGCTGCTGCAGCAGGAGGAGCAGCAGGAGGAGCAGGAGCAGGAGCAGCAGGAGCAGGAGCAGCAGGAGGAGCAGCAGGAGCAGGAGCAGGAGCAGGAGCAGGAGCAGGAGCAGGAGCAGGAGCAGGAGCAGGAGCAGGAGCAGGAGCAGGAGCAGGAGCAGGAGCAGGAGCAAGAGCAAGAGCAAGAGCAAGTATTGACCGTACTTATAACCTCTCATAAAAGCGGGTATGCAAAAGGATATGCTGTAACGTAGCCGCTTTACAATAATATGACATAATTACAAAAAATTCAAGAAGCAGCATTTCTCAAGGACAGCGAGGAGCTTGGAGCTGAGCTTATCGAGGCGGTCCTTCGACCAAAGGTTTTGGGGGCCTGCTTCCTTATGGCATCCCTTACAGGAACCCTGATGGTATCCCATGTAGTAGCCTTGTAGTATCCCGTTTTGTAACTTTGTCACTTCTGTCGATGATCCGATGCCCTTCTTTGTTGTAGAGTCCCTAAACTCTACTGTAAATTCCCATTTAGGCTGACGACTATCGTGCTATTTACGTTTGCGGCTTTTTACTGGGTCGGCGGACTAGACGGGATTCACGGTCTGGTGGCAGATGGCGCGGTCTTTGGCAGCCTTCGGGTGGATGCTGCATAGAGACGCAAGAAGAAGTGTCATCAGCATGAACGATGGGTTTCAGTTTTCTGTTTTTTCCTGGAGGCGGCTTCGATCTCCGCGCTGCGAGGCAAGCTTCCCGCCGAGTGGAGGGCCCAGGGCAGGGCCACAATGCTCTCTTTCTTGGCAATGCTGGATGGTGTCTGGTGGTGGTGCTGTAGACAAGACACAAGATCTCCCGCCTGCATGGCAGCGCACAAGCAAGTATAGTAGCAAACGTGAAGTCTCAGACTTAAATTTTAAATCGCTCGTGATACGCTTTGCCAGGAAGGCAGCATCGACCAACTGTCCTGAGTATGTCTTGTTCTACAGAAGAAGAGTGGGCCACGAGTGAGGCCGTGCTTCGTGGTTACGGCCGGCGAAGGTCACTGCCTCTGTGCGGGTTTGTAGAGCCCTTGACTGAAGCCTCGGCCGTCGAATGAAAGCAATAGCCTACTTCCCAACACCCCAAGTTCAGCTCCCGTGGCCTGAATCCTGTCCCTCACATATGCATTGAAATGTGTTGCAGGAAACAGGCTGGTCTTCATCACATGGCTGCCAGAAGGAGACTGGGGTTTGCTGCAGGGTTGGAGCCCCAATGGAGTCGCACGTGCCCCTTCCGTGCTCCTTCCGACCTGTTCCGAACCTCCAAGAACCGACATCTCTCAGCAGTGCTGAGGCCCAAGCTGTTGGGAGGTAAACACAACATGAACGCAGAGGCATGCTGTAGCATTGCTACTCCACACTTCGAGTGGAATTTGGAGGATCTGCTTTTCCCAGGACTTATGTAGTATCACTGCGCACAGCTGCCCGGCATTTCCGGACCCCGAGATCATTCGGATCTGGATGTTGTTGGGCTTCTGGTTTGCCTCGCTTGCGGCAGAATAACCTGACAGGAGCATTACACCAAACGGGACCGGTGGAGTCTTGTTTGCTCAGTTGATGTTTTTTACTTTCTCAACTTTGAGGCACCTCAGATCCGCTTCGTGCGTAGGGCAGCCGTAGGGTTACAAGACTCGGGGGCTAATCTGTGAACCAGCGTTTGGCGACAGCGTATGAGAACGCAAGCAAAGTGCCGCCTGACATGCATGTCCGATGACGTACGTAACTGTCGCCGAACTTTGATGATTTGATGATGTGTATGTGAATGTGGATCATGCCCAGAGTTTCCCATGGATATCTCATGATACTGGATGTGCTTCTCTTCGGGAAGTGATCAACAGGTTGCGGGGAGAACCGGGAAGGCAGGTTGCAGGCATGGCTGAATTGCAAATTTAACCAAAAACCACTGCAAGCGCATCTTTTTGCAGACAAGCAGTCAATGTGTGAAAGCACACACAAAAACTCGGAAACGCAAGCTGTCGTACTCTGCTACGGTTGTTCGGCTGTCCTGCCTGTTTTGCCTCTACGACTGTGGACGTTTCTGCATCCCTCTCCTTAGCCCCAAACGCTTGCAATGCGGGATCGCAATCCCGAGCAATGTATCTAGACATAAACCGTAGGATGCGCAAAGCCGAGTACCCAATCGGTTCGGCGGCGAAATTGACTTGAAGTTCGATGCCTCAAGCTGGATGTATACTGTGCGCTGTCAACTTCCCAAGGGTCCCACCACTCTTGTGCCGGCAACTCGTTCCCTCCGATTTGAGATGGTTGAGCCATGAAGGCAAGCCATGCTGAAAGCTAGGAGTGGCCGTGAAGCAGAAGATGAAGACCTCCACCTTCAAGGCCGAAGCTTCTTTAGATTCTGGTTCTCCCCGTTGCCTCATCGGATCCATTTGCAAAACAATTCGGAAGAAAGAGGAGCCCTGTGGTGGGCCGAGTCGCATGTTCTTTGGAGCATCATGGAGAAACATTGCATTTTGGGACAGGCCTCTGTCGTGGAGAACGTGCGCGGCTTTGCCGGTGACATGGAGGTCTCCATGGCAGCTGCTTTGCAGGACCTTTTAGGGTTTAGGGTGTGGGTTTAGGGTTTAGGACTAGGATTTGTGCAGGTTGCGGTTGACATCGTTTGACACCGTTCTGTGTCGGGTATATGAGTGAGCACAATGTCGGCTACAAGTCCACCTGCAGCTCAGCATGGCTACACTTTGGCTTAGAGGTAGGCAAATTTGGGCTTTGATGACCCTGTCCCATATGGGTGCTGTCGACATGACCGGGATTCCTGTAGCTACTTTCCCGTGGTCTTCCTCTTGATCAGTACAGTTAGTCTGCAGCTCTGCCGAGGCATTGTATTATTATCGGTGTTCTTGGCTGAGCCTGGAAATCAACAGGCTCATCTTTTGTTCAATTAGCCAAGGAAGCGGGTGATGACGACGACCTGGAAGACGATCTCGGAGTGCCTCGTTGGCGTTCTGTGAGGAAACCAGCAGCTGAAATGCTTGCTTATCTGATGGAAGCCAGTCTCGACAACAGCCTACTCTAGGGGGGGTCGAAGCTCGTTGCCATCATTGGGCGGCTTTGAGAACCCCAACCGAGTGGCTGCGGCCATGATCTGCAGAAATGCAATGCGGCTAATTGATGTATGGAGGCACGTCTAGATCGGAGCTGTCTCAAGTGCCTGGACACGTAGATGCGAAGCCTGGAACTGGGCTGAGGCACCCCGGGCAGTCGTTTCCGAGGAAGCATCGCCAGCACCCAAAGCGACAGGGCCGCGGCCGCCTGCAGGTGCGAGAAGTTGGCACACCCGAAAGCTGGGGTTTGAAAAGATTTTGCGCAGAGTATCGCGGATTCTTCGTTGACACAATGCCGACAAGTGTTTCCAGGGCCTCCTTCTTTGAAGTGTCGTTGGTTCCTCAATGTTGTGCCATGCAGGGATCCGTAGGGTATATCCGTTCGGGTCTCTCGAGATTACAAGTCCACCAGGAAGGAGCACACACAACAAAGACATGAGAACGAAATGAGGGTTCGACATCAGCAGTGCCGCCGCAGCGGCGACAGACAGGGGAAGCAACTATTGCTGAGACTTCTGCTTGCGGTACCGCCGCAACTGCCACAACAGCAACAACAACAACAGCAACAGGCAACAGGCAACAGGCAACAGGCAACTGGCAACAGGCAACAGGGAACAGGCAACAGGCAACAGGCAACAGGCAACAGGCAGCAGCCAAGAGGCCAACAGGCCAGCAGGCCAGCAGGCCAGCAGGCCAGCAGGCCAGCAGGCAACAGCAACAGCAACAGCAACGACTGCTCCTGCTCCGCCGCTGTCGCTCATGCCGCTGCTGCTCCCGCTCCCGCTCCTGCGCCTGCGCCCGCGCCT
>BGNK01004416.1:0-17788 GCA_003297005.1 Symbiodinium sp. clade A Y106
TTTCGCTTTTGTACGATATCCGACATGGCTATGTATTATTTAGCTAGGCATTTTATATTGTATACACAAAAAGCTAGCTAAATATACCCTAAAGGTATGGGCCACATACATATATACATCTATACATCTATACATATATACATACTTATAAACATATATATATATATGTGCGTATGTATGTATGTATGTATGTGCGGGGATGTATGCGCACACACACACACACACGAGAATTGCTCAAGGAAGAAAAAACGATTCCCCAAGCAGTGTGACAATAGTGTGGGATTCGTATGTCAAGCTCAAAGGGACAAGATCGCTGTGCGGTGGTGCGGTACGCGTTATGGAATGAAATCGCACGCAGCCATGCCATGCGAGCCAATGCTTGGGTGCTAGTGTAGTTTGAACATGGTGTGCTGGCAGGGTGCGACTCGTGTTCCCTCCTCCCAAAATCGTGCTGCGCAGATTTTGAAAAGCAATCATGTTCCTGCTAAGGCGGATGCATGTACCGGCATTCCCATCGCGCTCCCGAAACTCAGCGTGGTGCCGGTTTAGGACTCAGGGGGGCGTGTGTCCATGCATCTGAGTGTGCATGTATGCATGCATGCACGCATGCATGTGTCTAGGTATGCATGTGTGTGTGCATGCGCGTATGTACATATGTGTATACGTATGTATATGTGTATAGGTACATATGTATGCACATACCTACGACGTAAGTACGTGCGTATGTCCGTCAGTCTATGTACACACACACGCACATGGGCATGTGTATGCACGTGTGCCTGCGTGTGTGCGCGCGCATGTTCATGCTCATTTGCATGTGTATGTGCATGTATGCACATGTGTATTTATGTGTGTGTGTGTGTGTATGTCTGTGTAAGTGTATATGTGGATGTAGGTGTGTACGTATGTCCGTCTGTCTGCCTGCCTGCCTGCCTGGCTGCCTGCCTGCCTGCTTTGATGGCTGTCCGCCCCGCCCCCTGAAGACAGGTGTACATGTATGTATATACATATTATGTATATACATACCCAACATGTATAGTATAGATCTAGACATAGACATAGATAGACAGATCCACAGGTAGATAGATAGACAGACATGATCTTATACACCTAGTGACACACGCGAACATACGTCTACCTATCTATCTACCTGTCTGCCTGTCTATCTACCTATCTATCTGTCTGAATATGTCTAGCTGCTAGCTAGCTACCGGTCGGCACGGCCCAATTCTCTGGCCTGAAGCTTGCAGTCGCGAGGCCCGGCTCTCAGCAGTCTTCAGTTCGCCCTCAGGGCCGCTGAAATGGAGCGTCCCCTTCTTTGGAGGGTTTTTTTAAGATGACAACTTTTGCCAAAACGAATGCCCTTCCAATGACGACCGTGATCTGCACAAGGATTTCGGTGGCTGTCTGGGCTAGTTTTAGCTGGCGACTGCTCCTGAACGGCCTCGTAGTGGCTCTGGGAATTGATTTCAGTGAGTCATGCTTGTTCCTCAGAATCTGCGAATTCAAACTTCAGGGTTTCAAGAGCACCGGGTTTTGAGGCCAAAGTCCGGGGTGGAAGGCGCTGGTGTTCTTGGCAGTTGTTTTGCCGCCTACTTATCAAGCATGGCAAGGTTGACAAGTCTGAAGGCCGGTTTAATGCTTGAGCTTTTGCAAGGCGGCTGGAATTGCGGCTTCGGGCTCCATGTATGACAGTCCATGGGTTTGACTCATCATGGCCTCCTGCAGCCGAATTCGGTCAGGGTTGGGGCTTTGAGGAGTCTTGGCTTCGGATGTTCTGGACAACAGCCATGTTAGGCCCTCTGTGACAGCAGGTTGGGGCTCCGCTCTTCGACTCTGCCCACCTCCAGGACACGGATTCGCTTTGACTGCGAGGCCACCTCAGACCTCAAGCAGCTTAGCATCCAACTAGCAACGCAATTCTTGCGACTACAACTCCTCCTCATCATCCTCCTCCTCCGCCTGCGCTGCTGCTACTCCTACTCCTCGGCTGTTGCTACGACTCCTACTCCTACTTCAACTCAACTCCTGCTCCTGCTCCTTCTCTCCCTACTGTACTGCTACTGCTCCTGCTCCTGCTACTGCTACTGCTACTGCTACTGCTACTACTACTGCTACTACCACTGCTACTACTACTACCACTACTACTACTGCCACTACTGCTAATTACTGCCACTGCTACGGCTACTACTTCTGCTACTCCTGCTGCTACAACAACAACTACTACTACAACTACAACTACAACTACTTCTACTACTACTACTATACTACTACTACTACTGCTACTACTACTACTGCTACTACTACTACTACTGCTACTGCTACAGTACTGCTGCTACTGCTACTGCTGAGGCTCGTGCTCAAGCGCTCGCAGCCTCTCTTTCGATGGACTTGATGCACCGGAGCCTGATCACATGATGTCGCAGGCAGTTGCAGAAGTCCCTCTCGTGCCATCATCAAGAGTCTCGCAATTCAACGGCACGAAACCGCAGGATAGACTGTCAGGAGGCATAGCGCGAACGCTGAACCTCCGAAATTCTTCGAGCCCACTGAACTGGACAAGAATTTACCTCTACCACGAGTTGTTGGGCCGCGAGGCCTTCAACAAAACAAGGACATGCAGCCTTGCATACAGACTGAAGACTTCCTAAAACCAACAATCTGACTGCAAACGTTCTGCTGAGAAGTTGGGACAAAACAACTGTACAGACATTCACCAGTTCGGAGTTACAGATCTCCCAATGAAGCCAGCCATCACTGTCAAAGAAGAACTACTAGGCCCCGGGAATCCGACCAAAAATCACCTAAAACGGTAAGGGGATGGGATCGTGGGTTGCTCATGTCCAGATCTCTGGAACCGGCCCCCAGAACAGATGTGGGGGCCGACCAGGAACTCAAAAGATCACAAGGCGTACTTCTCTCCGGGACCCTGGCCCGATGTCATGGTGCCAGCGCTCCGCTGCAGCCTGCATACCACTCACTTCACGAACATGAATTTTGGAATCGGTCCGATAGAATAGAAATAAAACTCAAGCATGGACTGGGGCTTGTATGAGCTAATCCCAAAGGAAAAAAGATTCTTGCCGAATGGACAGCGGGAGAAGCAGGCCATAGACCAGGAAGATTAAACGATTAGAATGAGAACGAAGGCAAGCCGGAACAGAGGAGCAGGTCTGCTTGAAACTCGTAGCATGAGACACGACGACCGCCATTCGGGAAGCTGCTGAAAGCCACGCCTTGGCTCCGAGGCTGATCGGAGGCTTGCCTGGGGCGTCGCGGTCGCAGGCACCTCAGCGCGGCGTGGACCTCAAAACCTAAACCTCTCAGTAAAGCTCCAGGCGCCTCAACACCAAACCTTGCAGCTCCAGGCACTGGCGGGGAAACACGACCGGGTAGCTGGGCAAGGAAAGCCGGCTCCGGAGCTACCTGCATCCTGGGCTGAAGCTGGGCTGAAGGCTCTCAGATCTGGGGCCTTCGTCTTGATGGTCTTAGTCTTGGGCTCTTGGCGATGTCAGCAGACCGGTTGGTTTCTCAGAAACCCAAAACCCGAGCAGCCCACTCCAGGCTTCCACTGCTCTTGGCAAAAATCCATAAAAGCAAGACCTTAACGGTTTCGGTTGAAAGGAACCTTGGGCTTCCCCAAAACGTATGGCATTGGCTTCACCACATCGAAAGCTTCCGGTCCTCCACTCGGCCCAGTCTGAACCCTGCCAAAACTCCAACGTAAAAACAGGTGTCAGTCCAAGACGCATCGCTCTGGATGCAACGCGGCGGGCCGCGAACTCCCTGGATGCGGCGTTACGACGGCAAGGACGACGGTAGGATGATGCTGGATACTTGTCTTGTTGTGCAGCTTTAGCAGGTCCATGTTCTGAGTTTCAAGCATGGTTTACTCATGTGCAAGCATACGCATCACCATGCTGATGGGTGCATACATACACACACACAAACATTATTAACGTCTGTGTCTCTCTCTACATACAAACACATGCCGAGTTAACCACATCTGTACATACGGAAAAGTGCATGCATACTTATTCAGTGCACGTGTGTGCGTGTGTGTGTGTGTGTGTGTATGTATGTGCGTGCGTATGTGCGTTTGCGTGTGTTCCTCTGGCTTTGACGTACACCCATCGTACTTACATCTGCACGGAACTACCTGCTTTGTTACTGCTGAACTCTCCATGTAACCACAGAAGCGACAGTACATACATCAGAACTGCCAGAAGTTTTCCCAGTTGCTGCCATCAGTATCGGGTGTCCTTGACTACGGACTAGTTAAAGGACACACGAAATACGCGGACATATGCATGCAGGTCTGCATGTACACCAACGGGTGCAGGTATGTCTGCGCGACTACATGTACACAGAGACACACACATCCTTGCGTGCAAGGAGCACCCATACATATACATATAGACATATGTACACATGTACGTACATACATATGTACATATGTACATATGTACATATATACATATATACATATATACATATATACATATATACCAAAAAATATATACATATATACATATACACATATACTCATATACACATATACACATATACACATATACACATATAGACATATATATACACATATACACATATACATACATACATATATACATATATACATATATACATATATACATATATACATTGTGAGTGCACATACATGTCACTGCCGCATGTGCACAGGTCTCTGCCAGCTGTAGTTGTAGCTTTGCATGCGTTGTTAATTTGTATGTTTGTCAAAACGAAACGTTTTGGCTCAAGTGCCTTTGTTTTGCTACAAGGCGTGCCAAGTGCGCACGGCTGTATTTCGGGTAGTGTAGCTCTCGAGTTGCACCCTGGGTGAGCGTGAACTCGCGAAGCCGTAAAATAGTGGGCTGTCTGCGATTGCAAGGGTTTCTTGGAAGTCCGGTTTAGCCGGCTTCACAATTGCGGGCTGTGTTGGGAAACGTGCTCCCCAGGTGCCTGCGCGGCCCGTGTGGCGCGAGCTTGAGCTCGTCCACGACGCGTGGACCTAGGTCTACGCCTGCGGCCTGTGGCGCGGCTTGCTGCCGTGCCTCCGGCGGCCTCTATGTCTAAAGAGGTCGCAGGGCAACCTCGGAACGTGACCCTTCTCGAGTGCATCGAGAATGGGTCCGTCCCTTACCCTGGACGTATGAGCTACGTCCAGTGGCTCAAATGGTGGAGGGTTACCGGGACCCGCCGCTTCGTAACCGCGACGGTGTCTTTACCTACTTTACCTCGCCTGAAGAGGAAGCGGCCTTGTGGCGCTCCGTCATGAACTTCCTCCATGACGCGACGGAGGATGATGAAGACGAAGACGAGGAGGAGGAGGAGGAGCCTCCTGAGGACGATCCCTGCGCCGCTGGCGAAGAGGAAGGTCCAGAGCTTATCCCTTGATCAAGGGGTGGGCCCGGCGGATGTTGCCGTCCCTGCGCGGGCGGCTCCTGCCGCGAGTGACGCGATGGGCTGCGGTTGTGGAGTACCTCACGCGCATCGCGAAAGGTTGGCCCTCAAGCGTGGCTCCGACGGTGGCGCGTCGGCAGTCGACCTGGGCGGGCAGGCGGCTGTGGACCTGGCCGCTGCCCTTAAATAGCAGACAAACCTTGAAAGAGGCTCTGTCGGCCCGCGACGGGCAGAACTCCATCACGTCGGTCAAGACGGACCTCGTCTGGCCTACATTGACGGACGACAAAAGTGACACCAAAGGCATGGTGCTCTTTTACGAGGAGTTCGAAGACGTTTGCCCTCGCCAACAACTGTCGCGGCATGAGTGTGCGAGAGAAGTTGTTGGCGCTCCGTGCCCGCTGCAAGGGCTCCCGCCAGAAGACGTACACCAACGCCTACCGGGCTGCTTGGAAGTTCGGAGAGGTCATCTCGGACCCAGAGGCGGTGTACCAGCGCATCAAGAACAAGCACTTGATTTTCAGCGAGAGCCGGGGGAGGAGCGGGAGGTGAGAGTGGACGGGGAACACGTCGCTCTCACCAAGGGTCGACTCACAGGTCACCAGTTCGAGCCGATTTTCGAAGCGTCGATCGCGGACCTGGAGGCGGTCGGCTTGCCGCCGCATCTCCAGAAAGAGATTCGGTCGGACAAGCGCTTGTGGCCAGGGGACGCCAAGGAAGTGGGTCTCCGCTCCCCCGCCACGTGGGAGGAGTGCCACAAAGTCGTGCTGGAGTACAACAGCGAAAGGCAGCCCACCGTGCGGTGGCTCACTCTATGTACACCAGCACCCCTGGTGACGCGGCTGACCCTACTGCAGCCGCTTTGGCAAGGGCGCAGAAGGAGATCAAGGATCTCAAGGCTGCCGCGAAGGCCGCGGCCAAGTCTGGCGCACATACACCTTGGCGGCCGGTTCTAGCGCAGGTAAGGGAGCAGCAAGCAAGATCTGCTTCCACTTCCGGGATCACGGGAATTGCCCGAAAGGGGATTCCTGCCCTTTCTCTCACGACAAGGAGCTGCGCAAGCAAGCTCTCGCGGCTAAACGTGGTGAGAGCACCCTTGCTACGAAGGGCAAGGGCGGCGGCAAGGGCGGCAAGGGCAGCGGCGCTCCCAAGGCTAAGGCTAAGGCCAAGGCTAAGGCGGCCGCTAAACATATATACATATGTACATATATACATATATACACATATACATATATGCATATATACATACATATATATACAAGTATATACATACATCAGGTATCTTCCATGCTCGGATGCGTTTTTTACATAAACGTGAAGGCACGGAAGGATACCTGTAAGTATACTTATTTCACATGTGCACACTTTTGTGCATGTGCATGTATAGATGCTTCGCTGTGTTATTCTGTGTTTGAAACAAGTTTAATGAAATGAGACAGTCACAGAAACAACTTCTACTGCTCCTGCACCACCACCACCATCGCTACCACGACCTCCCCACCGACTTCTTGCAGCATTGGTAGACAGACGAGAGAATGGAAATAGATGCTTGCATGTTGCATAAGCAAAAATGAAGGGTCCATGCGCTTGGAGGAGAGCTACTTCTACCTTTCGGTGACAAACAAACACACGGCTTGAAGCATGAGACACGTCCAGACGCTGTCAACATGGATGTATTGAGTTCACTGTGTGGTTTGTATGCACGATCGGTAACTTCTGTCTTCCCAGAAACAGACTAAGGGAGAAGACTGGACGAACGAGTTTCGCCGTGACCCGCAGACCCGTTGCCTCTCTGTCTCTTGGTCTGCCGAGCGAGTCGACTCCTCCCAGAATGTGAGCTTCTTCGCCATTCTCTGCCCGGAGATTGCAAATGCGTTTCGGGATCGGGGCAACCAGAAGACGACGCACGAAACATGTGACCAGTCCTTGGACTTGCGCCGCTCCTCATCACAAGTGTCCTGCGGTGCTCCGGAAAACTGATCATGCCAGACATACCACATTCTCCTCAGAGAAGAAAGAGGGCGAACATCGTTGTGCGAGTCCTGCGCTGCTGCAATTCCTCGAGCTCTCCTGCAAAACGCAGCCAGGGTTGGAGTGCGAGCTCTGTTCGATTCTGGACTCCGATTCGTTTGTGTGCGTACTCTGAACGGCCAGGTGGCTAGTCAGGGGCAGGGAGCACTCAGACGTGACTCACGACACTCGACCATAACACGTCAGTGATACCTTGGATGCGAAACAAACAACGACAGAAAAGCAAATCTCGAGGCCTCCATGGCACGCCGGACTTGGCAGCACCACCCCCGGGTGGGTGAAGACTTTCCGAGTCAGGCAGGAGAGTCCTGCAACGCAACTCGCACATCGGTATACTCGTGCGTATGTGTAGATTATATGCAGATATGTGGTGCTTAGCCCTATTATTCTTGCCTGCCGGTTGCAACATGTATAATAACAGGGTTGTGCTCAACACTTAGCACTATCAACCTTGAGGTGCTGAAACGTGTATGAGTAAGTGGGTGGTATGCAAAACTCAACAATACAATTTGCCCTGACCGGTTGAAATACGTGTGCTTAAGAGGGTTGTATGCCAGACTTTTGACGGTTTGAAGTATGTTGGAACAAATGGGTCATGTGCAAGACTGCCTTGATGGGTCGAAAATTTGTTCTGAGTTAAGGCCACGTGGCAGGGTAGCATGTCTATGAATACTTCTTGATTGAGTAAGCTGTGTGTGCGCATGTATGTATATATGTATATATCCAGATGATGTCGCGCTGTGTTCAATTAGGTTAGCCTCTATGGTGTGTTTGCAGCACCATTGGGGGGGGTGCCCACAAAACCCAGCACAACATTAAATGAATACTGCACCCGAGATGTGAGCTTGTCACATACACAGCCCCATATATCAACGGCCCGTGGCAGCCAGACAGATCCAGCCCGGCCCTTTACCCGAAGCCCTCTCCGGGGGCATCGCCTTTCAGCAAGGTGCGCAGTGGATCGGATCGATGACCCGGTTGACAAAGGCCGATACCTGTCCAACTCCTCGCGGGTTCATAATATGCAATCAGCATGGAGGGGGCTGCGTGTTTTTGGCGTGCTCACCTCACACCAGTCTAGCTTTTTCTAGCAATTTGCCAGGGACGAGGGTTGCCAGTGCGACGCATCTACCTCCTGCTGAACACCTATAAGCAAAACTGAAATGGTCGGCTTCCATTCGTGACTGTCCATCAGCTGAGCTGAGTAAAACAAAAAAGCTCTGTGCAACCACGAAGTACCATCCTTTAACTTCATTCAAGTACCTGCAAAGCAACTTGGCCCAAGTTGACACACTTCGCCCTCCTCCGCATCTCGCGAAGTAAGCTCTCGCTGCAACTTGGCGCATTCGCTAGCGGCGAGGGCCTGGCGATTCGACAATGAGGGGCGAACAGCTGCAGACAGCGGTCAATAATGGAGCAGCTGCCCAGCGGCTTTTGGCCTCGGCATCGCGAGCAGTTGTGAGCTCCGCTCGCAGCTTCGCAGCCTCCTGGCCGGCGGACGCCTGCGCGCTTCTTACTCCGCATCTCGGCGAGGATTGCAGCACACCGAGCAAGAGGTGTCGGTTTCGGTATCTGACCTCTCTGGTCACATCTTAACTCATTGTGAAGCGGGCTTATCCATAACACACACCAACTTCAAGAAGCTCAACGCAAAGCTGGCGGCCTTGGCGGTTGCCAATTCAGCACGGAGCCGTTGCATTTCCTCGCTTTCTGCCTTAATGGGCAGGGACTCTTCATGGAGATAAGAGAAAAACGCTAAAGACGCCGCACAAAGAAAATTTGCAACGAGATGAGCAAGGGCTCACACCGTCACAGGTAACAACTGACATCCAGAGTTGCATTTTGGACAGGACCACGCTCCAAGCAAGTCAGGTAAGCCAAGACGCAGCGGCAGAATACTTTACACATCGATAAGGAGGCACGAAGGATGAAAACGGAGCGAAAGCAACTCACACCGAGCATAAGTGCATCCGAAGGCTCAGACAGTGTACACATCCGCAAAAACACAGGCATAGAATGCATGCCTTACACCTACCTACCTATCGACCCCCAGCTACCTACCTACCGACCTACCTCCCTCCTTCCCTCCCTCCGTCCCCTCCCTCCCCTCCCTTCCTCCCTTCCTCCCTTCCTCCCTTCCCCCCTTCCTCCCTTCCTCCCCTCCGCCCTTTCTCCCTTCCTCCCTTTCCTCCCTTTCCTCCCTTCCTCCCTTCCTCCCCCCTTCCTCCCTTCCTCCCTTCCTCCCCTCCGCCCTTTCTCCCTTCCTCCCTTTCTTCCTCCCTTTCCTCCCTTCCTCCCTTCCTACCTGTACATACCATAACATCATAACATACCCGAAACCAACCCGACCTGGCCCAACGTTACATAACGCAGCAAAACGTACTATGGAAACGGGACACAGACATGCAGTGCATTACAGATACTGCATATACCTTACATAATTTAAATGCAGCAGTGCGACACTACACTGCTCTCCGATACATTTACTCTTCGTTGCATACGTTACATTGAGCAAATTACAGCAGAGTGCGCTCTATTACTGCACTTGAAACCGTAAGCAATTGCAAATACACCGACATGCGGATGCATATGCCTGGCAATGATTGGAGATCTTTTGAATCACAAGTCCGAAAATGCTGAATTCAAGACGCGCAAACATGTCTGGCTAAGCGTGGCACATCCACCACCTGATTCCCCTGCTGCATCGGCAAAACAGGCCTCGCCCGGAGTGACTTAGCACACAAGCATGGTCGAAGCAGAACATGACACCAGCCATCCCATCGGCAACTGTAGTGGCTGTTGACATGTGAAAGACTGAAACGATTTTGTTCAAGCGGAAAGGCTTTGTTCATTCAAATCTCATCTGCGGGCCTGAACTGATCTTAACCGTCTCGAACCTCTCTATCCTCTGTGACCCATCCTTTGCCTGCCCAGCCCATCTCCTCACACCCACCCACCGCCATCCAATGCATCATGCCATTCTTCACGTCTGGCAGACGTGGCACCAAAAATGCACATCTCGTTCTCGCTACCATTTTTTTTTTGCATCAGGGCTGAACGCTACCATCATCATCCTGAACACCACCGTGTTGTTTTGCTCTAGTTTGTCTTTTGCACATCAAGTCACCATGATGATCAACGTACAACTGGTGCGACCATTGTCAGCTATGTCGAAAACGTCATGTTCGCGAGTTTTCACGCTTCGTTCATGGTGCGGGTGCTTTGGCTCCATGCTCTTGGCCACGCAGCTTCGCAGAGTGAATGTCGCCTACTATGTGCTTAGGTATCGATGTAGTTGCCGCATGTTGCCACCACGACTGCTCGCCGGCCTCATCATCATCAGCAGCATCAACATCAGCATCAGCATCAGCATCAGCTATCAGCATCAGCAGCAGCATCAGCGGCAGCATCAGCGGCATCAACTTGGTTCCCGCCAACAACTGTCGTCATGCTATTAATATTATCGTCCTGCGCCCAAAGGTGCCCTGCAGCCTGTTGGTCGGCCCCTCGGCAGCAAATTTTGCGGTCGGGACCTCCAGGGACTTCATGCTTGGCAGGCTTTAGGTGACTGTTGCGACTAGACTGCTGCCTCTGCAAACCCCCAAACCTCCCAACCCTAAACTTTCCCTAAACGNAAATTTTGCGGTCGGGACCTCCAGGGACTTCATGCTTGGCAGGCTTTAGGTGACTGTTGCGACTAGACTGCTGCCTCTGCAAACCCCCAAACCTCCCAACCCTAAACTTTCCCTAAACGACCGGCAACCACGACAATCCGATCCGCCACCCGTCGCGAACCACCTGTGGAGGGGACCGGAGCTCCTCGACCATGCACGCGCTGGAACGGTGCTCCAGGGAGTCTGCGCCTNTCGCGAACCACCTGTGGAGGGGACCGGAGCTCCTCGACCATGCACGCGCTGGAACGGTGCTCCAGGGAGTCTGCGCCTGACGGGCGCAATTCACCCATCGACCGGTGCCCAAGTATCAACAGCTGGGTCGCATCGCAGCTCATGGCAGCTGTGCAAGTGGAACCGATTCTCTCGCAGGATTTGGCAGGTACACCAAAAATACTGTCAAGCAATTAGGAAACTGAAAGCACACTGGCTGTGGAGAGGACACCATACAGGTACGAAGCGATCATGCAACTTCATTGAATGCTGTCTCTTAGCCAAAGATATCTCCATATATATATAGACATGTGTATACATATATATATATACATATGTACATCTTTATCTCTATGCCTCTATATCTCTATGCATCTAGTCATATCTCTGTATCTTTACACACATATACAGGCATTGTTGTATATCCGTATGAAGAGGTCGTCGCTTCAGCAAAGGTCCAAATTGGTTCCCCCCGTCCCCGATTGTTCGTGACCCAAACATAGCATCCGCAGATTTTTTCAAACCCTTAAATGTACAAGTGTGAACTGCTTTGATCACTCACACCTCTGTGCACACGCACGCTTGNTTCCCCCCGTCCCCGATTGTTCGTGACCCAAACATAGCATCCGCAGATTTTTTCAAACCCTTAAATGTACAAGTGTGAACTGCTTTGATCACTCACACCTCTGTGCACACGCACGCTTGCTGCTTGCAAAACCCAGGCGGAATCCGCAGGCCCCAAAAACGAAACACAACGCTGCTGGGCCCCCGCAGGCCCACTAACATCCGGCAGGCGCCTGTCGGCACCCAGCCCGAATGCATGGCACCAGGCGGGGCTGCACCGGGGCTCTGCTGCAGCCTCCGCATACAGCAAGAATGGCATACAGCAGGAACACAGCTTTAGCTTGAAGCGACCAGACACCGCGTGACCAACCCAGGGAAGCAGGAATTCATTCAATTGCACCAACGTCCCACGCAACACCGTTGCCTGCGGCCTTGGAAATGGAAAAGATTTTGGGTTTGTTAGCTCAACTGCCAGCTCAAGTCTTGAGCCCTACGCCATACGCACTGAAAGCTCGCACCCTTCATCCTTGGAGCGTTGAAGGAGTTCGAACACGATGGCTAATGCACCAGGTCTACCTCCACTATCTGGTCTCGACGTTTTCCACTCTCCTTGTTTTAGCACTCGCACTGGACGCGGTAAGGCCAGGTCGCTGGGAAAACCTTACACATCCTTCAATACAACCGATAGGATCACCTGGTTCTCGAAACACTCCAGTCGCATGCTTCACGACTTAACAGCTCGAGCCAGTTAGCCACAGCTGCCGGGCAGGCAGCTCTGTGGCCAAAAACGGATGCTCACGGCAGCGACAAACACAATCACAAACTGTTCAGAAAACTTCCCCAAGCCAACAAAATCCAGACCTTTCAAACTGTTCCTCTGCGATCACGGGGCACATCAGGCAAGGAGGGTCCCACTATGGGGGGGTCTCCACAGTGGCGCTACAGGCACAACACATGCCAGCTAAGACAGCAATCACTACCGGTCACTACCGCAAATAGCTGCACGAGGGAGGGGGAGGCAGGCTTTTACCTCGGGGCCAAAACATCCCACGTGTTCCAGCAAGGGTCCCAAAAAATCGCACTTATTCATACGCCAACTGTCGCAACGGCCATCACCAGCGTCTGGAATGTTACCTACTCTTGCAGAAAGGCAACCTTCGTGCGAGCCCACATTTCCGAAAAGAAGCTTCGCGCCATCATCTTGCATCATGCAGTGCCATGTTGCAGTGACCGCGAAGGAGAGGCCGCTCTCAACTGTTCGGCTCAATTTCAGCGAATTGACAGCCCACCGCCACCAGTTGATTTGCACTTTGCACGGCTCCCAGCTCCGAGCCCATCTCAAGGCTGCTGATTTGTCATTTTGCACGTCGGCACTCATTCCGTCTCAGTGTTCAAAAGCGGCACGGGCGAAGCCATGACCTCCAATGACAACCCTTCCCTCATCGCAGCAGTTCACAGGAGCAGGGCACGCAAGGCAGGGCAAAACTTGGCCCTGTATGGTCGTACCATCACAATCAGCGGCTTGGGGTACTGCACCAGGAAAACCCAGTGTCTGCGTGAAGGGGCGCGGCCCCAAAACAGCGCAAGTAGAAGCAGCTCTATGGTACAAGGCAAGGCAATGCAAAAAGAAAGTCGCGGTATGCGACAGCACAAGGTTGAAAGTACAAATACAGTGCAGCCGAATCCTGGAGTGGATCAGGCAGATCATATATACCCAAAACGATTAAACCGCACAAACGTTGCACGACGACGACAGGCCCCGACCACTTGAGGCATTGTCCAACCGCTGCTGCGGCTGTTGGTCACATGTGCCGGAGGGCTTCATTCTCGCTACCATCATCGTCATGAACATCATCGTCGTGTTCTAGTTTGTCTTTTGCAGATCAAGACACCAGGATTTGTTGTGATCGTTGCTATGTCGATCACGTCATCTCGCTCCCTGCTTTTGACCAAGTCGCTGTAGCTTGGCACCGTGAGTTTCACCTGCTANTGTCTTTTGCAGATCAAGACACCAGGATTTGTTGTGATCGTTGCTATGTCGATCACGTCATCTCGCTCCCTGCTTTTGACCAAGTCGCTGTAGCTTGGCACCGTGAGTTTCACCTGCTAGGTTCTTGGGTATCGGTGTAGTTGCCGCATGTGCCACCATGACTAGCAGCATCATCGGACTCATTTTTCTGCCGATCACGGTCGTCATCAGTGGCCGCATCCGTCGTCTGCCTTGCCCTCATTCTCACCCTCTTCCTCTGTTTCATCATCAACATCAGGTCCTTTGTCGCCGTTAAAACCCCGCATCTGTCATCACCACCAGCAGCGGCATCAACTTGGTTCCCGCCAACAACTGTCGTCATGCTATTAATATTATCGTCCTGCGCCCAAAGGTGCCCTGCAGCCTGTTGGTCGGCCCCTCGGCAGTAAATTTTGCGGTCGGGACCTCCAGGGACTTCATGCTTGGCAGGCTTTAGGTGACTGTTGCGACTAGACTGCTGCCTCTGCAAACCCCCAAACCTCCCAACCCTAAACTTTCCCTAAACGNTGTCTTTTGCAGATCAAGACACCAGGATTTGTTGTGATCGTTGCTATGTCGATCACGTCATCTCGCTCCCTGCTTTTGACCAAGTCGCTGTAGCTTGGCACCGTGAGTTTCACCTGCTAAGTGCTTGGGTATCGGTGTAGTTGCCGCATGTTGACACCATGACTAGCAGCATCAGCGGACTCATTTTTCTGCCGATCACGGTCGTCATCAGTGGCCGCATCCGTCGTCTGCCTTGCCCTCATTCTCACCCTCTTCCTCGGTTTCATCATCAACATCAGGTCCTCTGTCGCCGTTAAAAACCCACATCTGTCATCACCACCAGCAGCGGCATCAACTTGGTTCCCGCCAACACTGTCGTCATGCTATTAATATTATCGTCCTGCGCCCAAAGGTGCCCTGCAGCCTGTTGGTCGGCCCCTCGGCAGCAAATTTTGCAGTCGGGACCTCCAGGGACTTCATGCTTGGCAGGCTTTAGGTGACTGTTGCGACTAGACTGCTGCCTCTGCAAACCCCCAAACCTCCCAACCCTAAACTTTTCCTAAACGACCGGCAACCACGACAATCCGATCCGCCACCCGTCGCGAACCACCTGTGGAGGGGACCGGAGCTCCTCGACCATGCACGCGCTGGAACGGTGCTCCAGGGAGTCTGCGCCTNTCGCGAACCACCTGTGGAGGGGACCGGAGCTCCTCGACCATGCACGCGCTGGAACGGTGCTCCAGGGAGTCTGCGCCTGACGGGCGCAATTCACCCATCGACCGGTGCCCAAGTATCAAGAGCTGGGTCGCATCGCAGCTCATGGCAGCTGTGCAAGTGGAACCGATTCTCTCGCAGGATTTGGCAGGTACACCAAAAATACTGTCAGGCAATTAGGAAACTGAAAGCACTGGCCACTGGCTGTGGAGAGGACACCATACAGGTACGAAGCGATCATGCAACTTCATTGAATGCTGTCTCTTAGCCAATGATATCTCNATACTGTCAGGCAATTAGGAAACTGAAAGCACTGGCCACTGGCTGTGGAGAGGACACCATACAGGTACGAAGCGATCATGCAACTTCATTGAATGCTGTCTCTTAGCCAATGATATCTCTATATATATATGTACATGTGTATGTGTATGTATATATATATATACATACACATGTACATCTGTATCCCTATGCCTCTATATCTCTATGCATCTCGTTATATCTCCGTATCTTTACACACATATAAGGCATCGTTGTATATCCGTATGAAGAGGTCGTCGCTTCAGCAAAGGTCCAAGTTGGTTTCCCCCCGTCCCCGATTGTTCGTGACCCAAACATAGCATCCGCAGATTTTTTCAAACCCTTAAATGTACAAGTGTGAACTGCTTTGATCACTCACACCTCTGTGCACACGCACGCTTGNATACTGTCAGGCAATTAGGAAACTGAAAGCACTGGCCACTGGCTGTGGAGAGGACACCATACAGGTACGAAGCGATCATGCAACTTCATTGAATGCTGTCTCTTAGCCAATGATATCTCCACGTATATATATATATATATATATAGACATGTGTATACATATATATATATATATACATATGTACATCTTTATCTCTATGCCTCTATATCTCTATGCATCTAGTTATATCTCCGTATCTTTACACACATATAGATGCATCGTTGTCTATCCGTATGCAGAGGTCGTCGCTTCAGCAAAGGTCCAAATTGGTTTCCCCCCGTCCCCGATTGTTCAAGGATGGTAGGTGGTGGGGGTGGCCCAAACACGTAGCATCCGCAGAAGTTGTTCAAAACCTAAATGTACAAGTGTGTGAACTGCTTTTATCACTCACACGTTTGGGCGCACACGCATGCTTTCAGCCTGAAAAACCCGGGCGGAATCCGTGGGCCCAAAACCCAAACACAACACTGCTGGGCCCCGCAAGGCCACTACCATCCCGCAGTCGCCTGTCGGCACCCAGCCCGAATGCATGGCACCAGGCGGGGCTGCACCAGGGCTCTGCTGCAGCCTCCGCATACAGCAAGAATGGCATACAGCAGGAACACAGCTTTGGCTTGAAGCGACCAGACACCGCCTGACCAACCCAGGGAACCAGGGATTCATTCAATTTTGCCAAAGTCCCACGCAACACCATTGCCTGCGGCCTTGGAAATGGAAAAGATTTTGGGTTTGTTAGCTCAACTGCCAGCTCAAGTCTTGAGCCCTACGCCATACGCACTGAAAGCTCGCACCCTTCATCCTTGGAGGGTGGAAGGAGTTCGAACACTCCGGCCTTGGCTCCGAGACCGACCGCCGACTTGCCACGGGGGTGGCAGGCAGAGCGGCGAGAGCGCGCTGCTGCACCTGCGACTCTCCCACTCGAACGAATCATGCGGATTGCGCGCACTTCTTCCGTGTTGGTTGGAATTGGGATCTTCCACGGTTGGATGCCCTCTACATTGACTCTGCATGTAAGTCTTTTGGACAAATAAGGGCAAGGAGTGTACCGAAACAGACAGCCGCACGCTGAGCCCTAAACCTAAAAACCGACAAGCACAAACGACAAAGACACCTCAAGCAGACTTCGGTCCCTCAACACGCATCGCAACATCCAACATTGTCAGCTCCTATCCCAAAGCTTCGCCCTGACACCTCCAAATCCCAGCATGCTGCAGCCCAAGTCACGGCTGGAGAGAGCCGCTTCGGAGACCGCAACTGCCTGGACGTCATCAGCTCAGGATTGATGCAGAATCTGAGCAACACTCAGAACCATCATGGTGTGTTGGTAAGTAATATCTTCATCAACGTGTTCCATATTTTGAGTACTCTGATTATTATGATCACTACGGTTATTGTTATAAAGAGATATCTCTATCTATCTGTCCATCCATCCATCCATCCATCCATCTATCCATCTATCAATCCATCTAACTATCTATCTACCTGTCGATCTACATATAGATACATGAGATATGAGTATATGTACATATACGCGCGAGAGAGCGAGAGAGAGAGAGAGAGAGACAGAGACAGAGAGACAGAGAGACAGAGAGACAGAGAGACAGAGAGACAGAGAGACAGAGAGACAGAGCGAGAGCGACAGCGACAGCGAGATAGCGAGACGGCGAGATACTGAGAAAGCGAGACAGAGAGACAGACCGAGAGACGGGAGACGGGGAGGGGGAGAGAGAGACAGAGAGAGAGAGAGAGAGAGAGGGAGAGGGAAAAGGCAGACAGAAAGAGGGACAGAGGAAGAGAGGCAGAGAGAAAACGGGGGAGAAAAGGAGCAAGAAAGAGGGAAAGGGCGAAAGAGGCAGAGAGAGAGGGAGAGAATGCACATATGCATGTATGTACAGGTACATATATACAAAGATATGT
>BGNK01004416.1:17994-30042 GCA_003297005.1 Symbiodinium sp. clade A Y106
GGGGGAGAGGGGGAGAGGGGGAGAGGGAGAGGGAGAGATGCATGAAAGAGAAAAATAACTGACATAGATAGGTATACACGTATGCATATATGTATGCGCACATACATTTGTAACATTAGTGTTTCCCTGCTGGTGTATGTGCACATTGATTACGTGCGCACTTAAGCGCTTCGCATCTTGCCTGACCGACGTCGCATGTGCAAAGGAGCACACCCTCGTAACCAAGCAATGTGTGCGATTTATGTTTATTTGTATGGCCATGCTCGCTTCTTTCCCTCTTTTACAGCCCCTTGCATACAACAGGGTGGTTGCAGTGTTCGCATGCTTGCCTTGATCTTTGGGCACGCATTTGTGGCTGTGTGTCTTCCGGGTTGTCTTGTAATGTCTGAGCATTTGAAACCCTTTGGTCTTGATTCCGTTCAGCGCTTGCAGCCGCTTGTGCTTGTTAGACTCTTCAACCTTCCTTCGTCTGCCGTCGCCCATGTCTACCCACGACGAACATCTCATCACTTAAGCCTGCGACCAAAGTTCATCAAGTGCAATGCGATTAAGGCAAATAGGCAAATAATCACTGAATCAGAATCATTCAACGCCCCACACTTGACTCTGTTGGCAGGTGACATCGTCAGCCGCTTGGTGATGGCTTCTTGCCTCCAAAATGACACTTCGGCTTACGGCTCATGGACTGTCGCAATCGCAGGCACTCCGCTGTTCGATGATGTTCGATACGAGTTCCACATCATGCAGCCCGGCCCATGCAAAGAGTTGCTTCCACTCTCACACAGCCGGTCTCGTGCCTCTCGATCTCCTCGTCTAAGGCTGAGCGAGTCGACTCCTCCGATGTCCCAACTACTGGACGCCAGCTAACTCCAGGCCAAAGACTTGTCAATGCGTCCTTCGACTTGCGCCGCTCCGCTTCGTCCTGGTCCTGTTTTGCAGCAGGAAATGGAAACGAAAACAAATCACCAGCTACCCCAATGCAGCTCACAGAAAAAATCCTGTCCTTCGTTGACGGAGATGCTTTCCTGTGCAATTTCAACAAGCTTTGGCACGCAAGCCCATCGGACCTTACAACCGGAACCAAGGAAGCATTCCAGACACTGCTTTTAGGGACTCTCCTCTGTGTCCCGGAAAACTTCAACTTCCGTTTAGGCAGCTTTCAGTAGCCCTGGAACCTGCCTGGGCTCATCGTCCAGTCCCAGTCGCAGCCGTTGCACCTCTGTCTCCGAGTCGGGCAGCAACGTCCTGCCACATGGCCAGACGAGAAAGATTCTGAGAGTTCACAGAGTGTTTGCCGAGCCCTTGGAATGAGCAGGAACGGGAAGTCTCGAGCATCTGGCAAGGCTCTAGAATCCAGTGCCGAAACTTCAATTCTTTCTGTTCGCCAGTGATCGTTCCCTCTTGCCCCTTCACCAACATCGATGGTAAAGGTAAAGGGCCGTCCCTTGGCGACAAACAGCCAAGCTCGGCCTCTCGGCAGGATACACGGTCGATCTGATTGAAGACGCAGGCGATAGAGGCCGATACTTGTCCAGCTCCTGGGAAGACAGTCTGGAGTTGGGATTCAGAGCTCAGGAATTTCAGCCACAAGCTCGTCGCATAAGGTTCTCACAACCATGCTTTCTGAGACGTGTATCAACTTTGCGAAGATGTCTGGGCTCGGCACGTCTACCGGCTGCACAGGCTGACCTGCCTTGGACATCGGCGAAAGAGGCCTCGTCAAAAGTTCAATGTTGGAGATGATGGAAGGATACTCCGGGAGGGCAGATCCTGCTTCACCATTCCATGGTTAAGAGCGGACCTGAACTTCTCGAGCTGGTCGTGCCGTGTCGGGCTGGCTTGGGGCGACAGCGGCCGGAACTGGTCAAGGCCATCGCCGACGGGAGTCCTGGTCAGAAGTGGCACTCCCTGGACAGTTCATTTCGGTGACCCGAGTTCTTGAAACTTGAAACTGAAGCACCCTCTAAGCTGAGCCCTGCAATTCTAACTCCGAGAGGCCCCCGAGCCCGGCCTTTCGTTCGCGTCGGCACCAAAAGTCGCCTCTCCACTCATGGCTTACTGATGGACGCTTACTGGACTGGGGATTTCCCGGTCCATGGTTCACACTCAGGGTTCAGCTGGCAAATCTGCACGACAAGTCACGAAGAGGCAATGTTCACACATCCATTCCATCCGTTGAAAGACAAAACTTGGGCCCTGGCTTGTGAGAGAGGCCGGAATTCCTCGCTCATACAGACGCTTAGGCGGTGCCCGGGGGAATCCTCACCTGCACAGGATACTTGCTGGTAGGACTTAGCTTCCATGAGGCTTCAGGCTTCGCCTTGGGTCATTGGGCTGTTCCAACTACCTTGCCTTCTGCTGTATACTGACTTTGTGACCTGGCACTGTTACTGCCCAGATCTGCAGGTGTTAGGAGGATTTGGGGCAGTAAGTGGGGCAGCCAAGCCACTTGCAGTACACCCTGGTGCAGCAGTGATAGATCATCTACGGCTATCTTCAAGCGTGCTTGGAACTTTTGGCAAGTCTGCATCTGCATACAGTCCGGTACACCAAATCCATGCCAACAGACAGGATAACGATGCCGAGGCCGGCCGAACCTCGTTGAGGCAGATCCGGTATTTTCCTCAGTCAAACAAAGGGGGGGATTGGATTCCAGATTCGGCTCTCATACCTCAACCCACCACCAGCACTTCAAACCAAACGACGTCAACAACACCGCAACCAGACATTCTGCCCAAGAGTCTAAGAGGTGCTTGCAGGTTCCACAACAGAGCAATCAGAAATACCCAAACTTACTCACTCCGGGTGCAAAGAAACGCGGCGGTTACTTGCCAGGGGCCCCGGCAGGCTCTTGTGGCGCACGACATTCGGGGCAGAAGGCGAGCCAAGCTCTACATCCATGGCCACCGGAGAGCGCCGAGGCGACGAGCCTCGCGGCTACATGCGACATCTTCAAAGCAGCCTCTGTCAGATCAGCCTCTCCTGTCTCTTGTCTACTTCGCACGGGCTCTGCATCCAAAGTGCTGTGACGCGTGGGCAGTTCCAGCAGCACCTGCCCGGAGAAAATCGGTAAGCACGACGTCAGCAGATGTCAGGATTGGATGCACTGCATGGTATGACATGACAAGGCGACATGGCAGCTCGTTCTTGCATGCCGCAGCATTGGAGAGCGCAGTGTGTCGGTATACAGGTGCGACAAAACAATCACCGAACACGATCCAAGGTGATGCAACATCGACAATGAGCCCTACGACTGCCTGCGAATGCATCGGGGAGCTGTTTCCTGGAGATGGGTAAGTCGGTCCTGTCAGATAAACAGGTCCATGAGCTGATGATACAGGCTGACGATCACACAAAACACATCGCCAAGGATGAAAGGCCAGAACACGCAACCAGTGCACTTCATCGTGCGAACCACCGTATTGGGAAGCGACTTGATGTGACAAGGTTCTGGTGGACTGCATAGAAGATGAAGGGGCCTCAGTGCATTTCTTGTATCAGGTTCTTCCACCCAGCGGATCACGTTCAAGGGCAGGCCCGATCGTGAAAGTCTCGCAGAAATTTGTGCAATTAAAGAGGTACTGCTGCTCGTTGAACTGAGCGTCGGAATCTGGAACCACTCGTTCGGGGGTCACAGGCGTTGTCGGAGATGACCGAAATTGAAGACTATGTCCTTAGTTTGTTGGAGCCGGCAGGCGCCTCTGTAGAAACCGAAGGTACAGCAAAGAGCATCGACAAGAAGGCCCAAGGTTCTTGGCGACAAAGAACTAGAATGCCTGCTCACAGCATCTCCCAGCTGTGTCTGAGAGACTGCATCCAGCTCCGGCCTTGGAGATGCCGCCAAGTCAGACCGCAAGGACGGGTCCACATCCATAGTGGCCTTGCCGAAAGCTGAAAACTTCACAAATTCGCCTCGGCCGGCCGAAGCGGTCATTCCTGTACGGATTCCCTCTATTCCCCACCTCTCAATCCCCTCTCCAGTGAGCGGCCGTTGACCCTCCCGTCATCTCTGCGAACCCATGAATTTGCCCCTGAGTCCTGCGGTGAGACCCCCCCCTCCCGCCAGGGATTTGAGTCTAGGCCAAAGACACTGAAAGTAAGTAACAGTACCGCACTTCTAGGCAGAACACTTGCGCAAAAGCAATCCCCTGTACACTCTGACTGCTGGATTTTGGCGCCTGCAAGATCTCGGCTCAAGAATTCTCTTCAGCAAGGCAACTTTTCACGGGGTAGCGATGCAGGCTCAGGCTCCGGATGCTTACCTTCGACAAACACCTCCAACCCATTCGGCACTTGTGCAGCCAAGCCGAGGCGGGCGACGCGAAGCGTTTAAACTTACGGCCGAATGACGTGGCGGGAATGGCGTGGCGACATGTTGGAAGACAATCTCGGCGAAGCTTCTGGCGCAACTTCGGCGGCCATCGGCCTTCGCTGTGACACCATGTCTGCACAGCCACAAACAAATCAGTAATTTAATGTCTTGCTGAAGGCTTAACACCACTAAGCCGTGCTGCGTTGCCAAGCCCATGGAGTGACGGGGAGAACTGTGTTGGCCTCGCGCTGTGGCAGGTAACAGAGTGAGTCCCAAAGATCAGGAGAGACATTCGCTCTCTTTCATTGTGTTGCGGTGCTGGGGCCGCTGAACGCTAGCAGCCGCTGATGATGAGGGCCAGGCGAGCGGAAAGAAGGGAATCCGAGTGCATCGGTGATCGCAGAGCACCTCGATCCGAGCTCAGAGAATTTAGGGTCTCGGAGTCTGTACTCAAAAGCTGCCGTTTTGAGTGAATCAGCAACAGCCAAGATCGACAAAATTGGCAAAACAAAGCTGGATGACACGGCCGTTCCAAACAAACAAAGGCTTCTTCTCTGTTTCGACTTGGTGACTTCAGTGGAACCTGGATGCGGAAGTCATGAGTCTACAATAGGAGCTCCAGGGGACTGAAAACTCAAACCGATGGTCAAGCTAAGGGCATGTCGGCAACGGTGGTGCGAAGCAGAGTGGGGTGTAGCCCAGCGGAGTGGAGTCACATGCGGCAGAGCGGAGCGAGTCAACAACAAGCTCAAATATCCCAAAGCACAATAAGCGGCCAAATCATGATACATGCAACAGCAACGCAACGCCACCAATCGGAGCTAAGCTAAGTCCAATCGAGTGCACCAGAGTTTCCACCATACACCTGAGATGGAACTGCCGACTCGTTTGATCTGCAGTCTCACACCCGGCTCTGCAAAGCTGCATCTCTCACTGAGGCAAGATTCGTTGCTGCTCCGCGCCGCGGACAAGTCCAAGCCAAAGTCCGACTGCGGCGTGGGACGTGGAGACGGAGAACGAGAATGTCCACCGCGACCTAGCAGTGCCTGGTGCCAAGCCCGCAGCTGAGACTTGTGGATTGGACATACTTCCATAATGCAGCTGCACGCACAAGCATGGGCGAGCACCAGACTAGACCGAAAGGTGCATCTGCAGCTGCACACATGCTGTGACATGGTTGCAAAAACTGACGTGTACCTTCCTTCCAGTAGACTTTACACTGTACACGCTGGAAACAACAAATACTCTCATGTAGATAGGCGTAAATAAAGACCATGTGCACTCGCTCTTCTATAGAACTATGATGCATACACACGAGATGTACGAACTTTGTCTGTTCATGTTCTTCCCATGGGGTAGTGCATGTATCTTGTGCTCAAATTTTCGGCCACTCATGTGTGCATACATGTGTACGAAATCTCGTGGACAATCTCCGAGAACGTATGCCTACATGTATCTGTACATACGTGCCGACGTATGACTGCAAGCGCATTGCAAATGTACGTGCGTGCCTCGGTCGGTCGAGGTCGGTCGAGGTAGGTGGGCAGGCAAGTAGGTAGGTAGGTCGGGCGGGCGGTGGGTCAACAGCAAGGTAGATGCGGAGGAGGTGTGACTGGGTGCATGCTGCGAGTGAGGCTTGGCTTAATCGTTTCTTCCAGTAAACCCCTCCCTTTCTTGTCTTTACTTCCGTCTCATTGAAACAGAAGGAGACAAACCACGAAAAGAGAAGACCGAGAAGACCACCTTCCTGTATCTTGTTCGTCTCGGAAATGTTTGCAAAAGCTGTGCACGGTGGCATCCGTTTCATCCCTTGTTGTCTTGACTCCTGATCATCCGAGACAGATTTAGATACGTAGATGTTGACGGACCAGGGGCAAAAGAAGACAAAGGGACAGAGAAAAGCAGTGCCTGTCTTTTCTCTTCTCTCCTTGCTTTCATTCCAACTGCACAGAGACTTACTTCCGATTCAAAAAGCAAAAGCATAGGGAAAGCATGTCTTAATCAGGTTGTTCGCTTGTCTTTCCTCCTCTCTGATCTCAGTGCTGGATTGCACGGTGTAGTGTCGTGTAGTGCGGAAGCAGAGTTAGAGACACAGAAGGGAGAGAGAGGGAGAGAGAGAGGCAGAGAGATACCGGAAGCGGAGAGGACCGGAAAAGCACAAATTTCTTTCGGACAAGCTTCCCTTCTGTTGCGTTGCTCTTGTCAGAAGGATGGCCAGTCTGCCCTCTCTGGGTGAATCATTTTCACTGTTGTCTTTTCCCTTGCTTACACGTTCTCTTTTCGTCTTACTAGCTCTGTCTAAGAACCTGGACAAGTGGCCTCGAAATTTTATTCCCCTTCTGTTTATTATTCGTGATAGAGAAATTCTTTGAAATCAGCAAGCATCCGCTGCCAAAACGGAGAGTAAGCCACGCCATGCCTGCGAGTGTACTGGCGTGCTGGTGGTATCCAGATCGGCATCTGTTGGTGTCCAACGTGGCGATTTCCTTTCTGGACAACCATGCACGACTGATCCGCTCTACCTAACGTGCAATGTGGCCGTTGCACCCCAAGCCGCCACAGTCTTGCCTCTACCAGTAGCATCGTCTGAACATCGAGGGTCCACTATACCACCTCGCCCGCCTACAAATGCTGCCCTGCGGATTGGAGACTCCACCCGTCAGATGCATCACTGTTTCATTTCACCAATCCCAACATGGGCAAACTACTATCTAAATACGGCAAAACCTCCCTTGGTTTTGCGCGCACGCACCACAGGCCGCATTTTGATCAGACAGTAGGAACCCCATGAGCAACTACAACGCGGCGCAAACAGTGCAAGCCATCTATCCAACCCTCCAACCAGACCGATTCCAAAAGTGCACTCGTCTGCGCGGAAGCTCCATGCATCTGGATCCAACGCTGCTGGTTTGTGACGCACAGGTAGAAGCAGCCCTGACGACCCGGCTGTGGCTTCTCTACCCGACGACTGCGATTGAAAATTCACAGCTCCAACCTGCTGCCGCCATGAAGCTAGCGACCGCAAGACTCCAACTGCTAATATAAGAACCATGTGAGGTTGAACTGACGTTTTTCCGACAATTAATTGGGATGGATGTCTTTACCCAGTTAAACAAGGGCTGCAGTGACATGAGTGTAGAGGATCATCACATACCGGGACCCTATTGGTTGCACCTGCGGGCCCAAACACAGAGATGCAACGCATCACAGGCTCCATGTCTGCAGCGAGCACCTTTCCTAACGGGTAAAACGGAACTACCATCCTTTGAACCCTCTTCCGTTGTTTCCATCATGCAATTGAACAGTACAATGGAGGCCATCTGCATATGTATCCTATCAGTCTAAGTTTTAAGTTTGACCTTCGGAAGCTCTGCTTAAGGCTCGCCAGACCCATGACGAAACGTCGGCCACCCCAGCATATGATTCACGGCATTACCAGGTGACATCAAGCATGGATGCATAGAACGGGAGATGCCCCCACGGTGATTGCTTGGCATAACGACTCGTTCAAGTGCGTCTGAAGCCTCTTCTGCCCTAAATGCATGCTGTAGCACCATGCCTCTCGACGAGTTGCAGCATGTGAACCCGTAACGGTTGCAACAATATTGCTATCAACCAGGTCATATCCGTCGTCCGTTCCAAGATTCGAGCTGGACCGGACGATCCACACACTTAATCACGGTTTTCGAACTGAGAACGGCAGAGCATCCGCAAGAGGCGGTTGGCAAAGCAACGAACCACTGATCCTCTACAGCATCCTGTGCATCTGTGATGCTCTTCGGACATTCTCTAATTGCACAGCCATCGAAGATGCTTTCAGCTCGCACACTCTTCATACATGTACCAACTCCCTCGCACCAGTCAACACCAGCATGCATACCCATGATTGCTGGCGCCCCGAAAGGATCCGGCTGACGGCTGAGCACGCGCAGGTGCACCTGGGGTACGGCAAAGTCCCCTAAGGAGAGCCGTTTTTGGAGATTTTTGCACGTCGCCCCGGCTTTGGAGGCTTCGAGCTCGTCCTCGCTTCGCGATGGAAGAACTCGCACTAAACAGTTCACCCACACGGCTGTGCCCCTCACCGGAATCGGGGGAGGCCTCCGGGCTGCGCAATGCGAAGATTCCGGGTCGGACAGTCAAACCTTCATGCTCCGATTCTGGCGACACCAGAAATACCTGCCCTGCCTCAATGAACTTCTTTGCCGGCTTTTTTGCTGCTGGTTGTCATGGTGTGGTTTCTGAGTCTGCCAAGTTTGTTCACGACAGGACCGTCTACCAAAAGCAACAAGCTTGTTCGAAACCGATACTCTGAAGCCCTGAAGCACTGCAGGCCTCGATTGCAGTATGCGCCCCAAGCGGTGTTGCCGCCACTTGCTGAAGACTGCGGGGGCACGGGAGTAAGCAAAACAAGCAGTAGCTTGCGGATTTAGCTGATTGTTTCCGATGTTCCAACGACGGTTGGTGACACTGGGGTGGCCGTCGTGATTGGGAACTGTATGGGAACCGGAATGGAAACAACTTCGCCCTTGAAGTCCTACATGCTGTGTGCAGTTCCATGGATGCAGTATCGGAAGACACACCGCCTCAAGAAGCCACAGATGTTGTGAGAAACCTAAACGCCTTAGTGAGGACTCGGCAACCTAGAAAAGGGACACGCTTCCACTTCAAGTTTGGATTTGTTTTTCGGGTCGTGGGGGCAGTCGACGAACACCTTGTTTGTGGCTTACGGCACGCCGCCTCTCCCAAGCTCTGCGGGTGAACTCGCCCGAGGGCACGCAGATCCTTGTCACTGAATTAAGTCTCAAAAGGAAGGGCAAGGACACCTGTCAACATGTGTGAAGGTGCACGTAAACGTCAGTAGGAATAGTAGTGGCGGTTTTTGTCACTCGCCTGGCACGTCGCCGACAGCTCCGCGAGGACTAAGGGACCAACAGTCACGACCGAGCCCAATCAAGACAAACAGAAACCAGCAACCATCAACAAAACAAACCATAAACACCAAACACCACACTGATTAGGCTCCGTCGATCTGAACTTATTGTTTGTACCGCTACTCCTTGAACAACTACTTGGGCCGTTTTAGCTCACTTTCTGTAAAAGGGCAACAGGCCGGGACTAAGATCAGGAACCACAACACCGAACAACGCAGTCAGAAAAACCCTTATTGGAAGGCTCACCACAGCTCACCACAACCCTCTATGCAATTGGTCCCACATTTGTTGCAGTTCATTGAAACAGTAGAGCAGTCCAGCATGTCAAATAATTAATGTTCGCGCGAATATACACATATCCCGCATCAGGCAGCAGCCTACAGTTGACAGCTAATTATGAATTTGATCTCGCTTTGTACTGGTGTCCATGTCTGTACAGGTTTATACACAGCTTCTGCCCACTCACTCATCTCAGCGTCCGGGATAACTCTGCAAGAATTCTTGCAGAGGTACACTCGGTCCGTAGTGGTGGTACTAGCAGTAGTGTCAGAAGCAGCAGCAGCAACAAGGGCACTAGCAGCAGAGGCAGCAGCAGAAGCAGTAGCAGTAACGTGGCAATGGCAGTGGCAGTGGCAATGGCAGCGGCAGTGGCGGTACCGGAAGCAGTCGGTAGCAGAAGCGGTAGCGGTACCGGTACCGGTAGCAGTAGCACTATTCATTCACTCAGACGCTCGTGCGGGTAGTCCCGCACCTTGGCGGGCATCGGGCTAATGATGGCTAATGCTATATAATGAATGGCCAGCTATGGAGCAAGTGTTACTAGACCAACACCCAAACTGACCAAGCCAGGCCTAAGAAACAGCACGAAACCTGACGGGCCAAACTAGGCCAAGCAAAGCAGCTAGTAACGGCCCCATAGCTGGCAGTCTTGCCTCGCAGCAATCTGCCAAAACCTCAGCAAGATTTGCTTCACGGGTGTCCGTGGACTCAGCCCATGGAGCGCAAAACTGCACTTGCGCACCGGTCCGAAGACGCAGCACGCGCAGTTGTTCGCAAAACAGAACTTCAAGGGTATCCCTCACAAAACCTGCGGGTTTTGCTCGGCTGCTGTGCTTGTTTCAAGCAAAGAAAACAGCAATAAAATAAAACACTAAAGCTTACGGCCTTAGGCAACCATGAAAGTACAGCAAACCTCCAGTCAGGAAATTTTTATGGCATGGCCTCACCCGACGAACGGGACTGCTAGGCCTCACGACTGGGCAGAGTTTACTAGCTTGGCAAGTAGACAGCATGTCCGGCCTTACCCGACGTACGGGACTACTGGGCCTTGCAGAAAGAGCCTTACCCAACGAACAGCAGCGGAGGCCGCGGTAGGCCGGCCGAGGCAGACGGGGCCGTGGAAATGGGAGGGGGCGCCGGCGCCCGCGCCTGCAACCCCGCGCGGAGGCAGGGACTTGTGTTGACACGGCGGAGGTGGGGATCCGCATGCCCGCTCCGCCAACCCCAATGCGACCTGCGGCGAGCGCAGGCGCCTTCGCGTCGGACCTTGGTGCCGAGTTGAAACGGCGAGTATACACGTTATACGGGAGCCCTACGCCAAGCGCGGGGCTTGAGCTGGTGCGGGAGGCACCGGATCGAGAAGCTGGATGGAAGCTGTTCCTCTTGGTGCCGCGGATGTTATTGTACCGTGAGCGAGGCCAAACGCGGGTCCCACCACAAGAGTTAACAAGGCGCGTTGACCTGTTGTCGAAGGACCGCTGGGACGAGCTACTTTAGTGAGCTACTTTGCCAGGCCTCTGAGGCGGCCCAAGCGGAGCCCCAGCAGCAATGCCGCCGAGCCATCACCAACTCGACCTGCCGGGCCCACCGCCGCCTCCGCCGCTTCGGACGCACAGCGGGGGGCCGCGTCGCGCTCACACATCTGGGTGAACTGTCTGCCGTACGGGCAGCTCTTGAGGCTTCCCCGCTCGCTCCTGCCACCGACGAGACATGAGACACGTGCAGTTTTGCGCGACCCCTCCAAACGACCCCAAACCCGCCAAGTGCCACTCCCGGAATGGCTCCCCGACATATGGCACTTGATGCTGGAAATTCTTTGGCAACCTGCGTGGGGCCCGGCGGGGAGCTGCCGCCCGGCCATCTGGATGCACCGCCGAACATCTGCGTACATTGCTTGACGACGAAACATGCTCCGATCTGCTCCTCCATGCCGCCCAACTCTTCGCCGCAGGACGTCTGCCGGCGAGAGTCCGTCCTTGAACGACCACGGGTCGTGGTCAGAAAGTGAAACACTACAAGATCCATCAGAAAGTTTGTACAACTGCACAAATATCAACTACACCATCAACCTACTCACAACTGTCCGACGCAGAGCGTTTGTCGCATCACATTTCACATGCCTCAGCGGCAGAGCATACACTGGCAACAAAGCATACATTGTTCGCAATGTCGCGGGCACGGTTAGTGATTGCGGAGGTGCTGAATAACGTTGACAAATTGAGCAGTTGTCCTGGTCGGGCTCGAGAACGCCACCGTTCTCGCACAGCACGGTGCGCAGTGCAATGAAGGAGAGCATGCGCAAGAGTGTCTGCATGACTAACGCAAAACCGGCAAGGTCTTTTTTTTTTACACACCTTTTTCCGCCTGCATGACGAAGGCCCAGCGGGATCGAGTTACCCTGCAGGAGGCAAACCTACGGCCCGCATGGCGGTAGCTAGCGCAGAGGCAGTCGGCTCGGCCCCTCTGCTTCAGCGAGGTCGAGCACACGGTCTAGCTCCGGGCCCTGTGGCTGGCTCGCGTGCGGTG
>BGNK01004417.1:1947-51522 GCA_003297005.1 Symbiodinium sp. clade A Y106
AGTCTTGGCTTTCCTCAGTGGGAGAACAGCTAATCTGTGAGATTGAACTGTACGCCTTGGTGGCCATAAGACATTCGCTTGGTTTGACCTTTGAGGGACGGCGCTGCATCTATTGGATCTATAACAATGCGGCCAGGAGTGCGGTCATCAAAGGGCACAGCACGAGCCCGGCCATGCTTGACCTAACATTCAGACTCTCAGAGGTTGAAGCTTTGACTCCTTGTGCGAGTTGGATTGAGAGAGTGCCCAGCTTCTCAAACATCGCGGACTTCCCATCGAGACAGGCGGGACATGAGATCCTGAAGCTTGTAGGGGCAAGTTCGGTTGAACCTTTTCCNTTGAGAGAGTGCCCAGCTTCTCAAACATCGCGGACTTCCCATCGAGACAGGCGGGACATGAGATCCTGAAGCTTGTAGGGGCAAGTTCGGTTGAACCTTTTCCTCAGGATCGTGAGTTCCTTCAGTTCATGCGTGGCAAAGCTTGATGTGATCGAGGGAGTGAAAAGGCTTTGCTACTTGAATGGTGGCAGAGTTTCGAACGTTGGGTGTTTGGCCCAACCGTGTTCGATGCCGGGTGTNGAATAAGGGCGGCAGCAGATGCTGCCCGTGCTCTTGTGTTCGCCTCCGGCTCAGTTCACCCGACCCTCGATTGCGAGATGGAAAAATGAAGGTGTGCCATTGCGTGAGCGGACTCTCAATATATGATTAAAGATTCTGAGACTTTTATTTATATTATTCCATTCCATAATGAGTTTGAAATAACTTTTATTGGAATGTTTTCTTACATTGTGATTTGCATAAGTTTTCGGAGTTGAAGATACATGGCCGCATCCACACATACACCTGCTTCGTGCATCCTTATATGCAGGCATGTGAATGCATCACCGCCCTGCTTATTAGCTTACTGTCTATGCAAAATGCACATGCTGCGCAGGACTTGGGGCATCAAAGTTACCCGCGCCTTGGCTGTTGGGGCGTATTCTGAACGGCAACCCTTAAAACCAGTCGGGGAAGCTTCTCCAACCCGAAGCGGCATCGCCACTCGAAATGCGCCCCAACCGCTGAATCTTAGAACCCGAAACTTTTCGAAACCCTAAAATAAAGCTCGAAACCCTAACACACCACAAACCCATAAACCCCAAATTCCCGAGCCCTCCAAAGCCTACTTGGAGGGGCAGGGGACTTAGTAAGTAAGTAGGTTATAAGTAGAGTTATAAGTACCCTAAATGGAGTTACCCCAATTATAACCCTACTTACAAACGACTTACTAAGTCCCCTGGCCATCCAAGTAGACCCTAAACCCTAAACCCTATAGATCCCTTTAAGCAACCCTATAGATCCCTTTAAGGAGCCCTTTAAGAACCCTTACTAAGTCCCCTGCCCCTCCAAGCATAAACCCTAAACCCTAAACCCTATAGATCCCTTTAAGGAAGCCATACAGATCCCCTTAAGGAGCCCTTTAATAAGAACCCTTACTAAGTCCCTTGGCCCTCCAAGCATAAACCCTAAACCCTAAACCCTATAGATCCCTTTCAGGAAGCCATACAGATCCCTTTAAGGAGCCCTTTAAGAACCCTTACTAAGCTGCCCCTCCAAGCATAAACCCTAAACCCTAAACCCTATAGATCCCTTTAAGGAAGCCATACACATCCCTTTAAGCAGCCCTTTAACAACCCTTACTAAGTCCAATGGCCCTCCAAACATAAACCCTAAACCCTAAACCCTATAGATCCCTTTCAGGAAGCCATACAGATCCCTTTAAGCAGCCCTTTAAGAACCCTTACTAAGCTGCCCCTCCAAGCATAAACCCTAAACCCTAAACCCTATAGATCCCTTTAAGGAAGCCATACACATCCCTTTAAGCAGCCCTTTAACAACCCTTACTAAGTCCAATGGCCCTCCAAACATAAACCCTAAACCCTAAACCCTATAGATCCCTTTCAGGAAGCCATATAGATCCCTTTAAGCAGCCCTTTAACAACCCTTACTAAGTCCAATGGCCCTCCAAGCATAAACCCTAAACCCTAAACCCTATAGATCCCTTTCAGGAAGCCATATAGATCCCTTTAAGGAGCCCTTTAAGAACCCTTACTAAGCTGCCCCTCCAAGCATAAACCCTAAACCCTAAATAAACCCTATAGATCCCTTTAAGGAACCCTATAGATCCCTTTAAGGAGCCTTTTAAGAACCCTTACTAAGTCCCTTGGCCCTCCAGCTCCGAATCCCACAACAAGGCAGCAACACCCCGGCTCCGCCGTCGACGCCCTCCACGCCCTCTGCCTCCGCCCCGGCCGAAGATGTGGTGAAGGCCGGGTTTAGGGTTCCTTTAAAGGGGTTCTTTTAGGTTTTTGGGGTTTAGAGCTTTGGGGTTTAGAGTTTTGGAGTTTAGGGTTCTGGGGTTTAGGGTTTGGGGTTTAGGGTTTGGGGTCTGGGGTTTAGGATTTATAGTTTTGGGGCTTAGACGGTTAGGCATCAGGGCTTGGGCTTCAGGGTTTAGGGGTCTAGGACTCTAGGGCTTTAGGGTTTAGGGGTTCAGGACTCTAGAGCTTTCGGGTTTTAGGGGGGTGTTGTTGGTGTTTAGGGTTCAGGGTTGCGAGATTCGGGCCCATTTCATGAATCGAACTGCAAGTCGACCCGTGACCGGCCAAGGTTTTAGGGCGTTTAGGAGCTCTTGAGGGCCTTCGGGGGTTTTGGTTTAGCGCTTTTGGGGTTTAGGGTTCAGGGCTTATCGTCTCCCGGGTTGGGGGCTTTAGGGTTCACCTTAACCTACCAAAACCTACTTTTTTGTAGGGTCCCTATAAATCCCATATTAGGGTTTATGATAAGAACCTACAAAAAAGTAGGGTTTGGTAGTTTAAGGCAGGGTTTACAAGGGTTTTGAATTGTGGCTATCGGACCTTGACAGGAGGGCTCAATATGGAGCAGGCTCTCTTGCTTCTGGTCGAAACGGGCCGCTGGTAGTGCTCGCACGGTTCCTTCTTCTCGTGCTTCTGTTGCCGCTGCTGCTGCTGCTACTAGATAGTACTCCTCCGCCTGCTGCACTACGACTACTACTTTACTACCTTTTGCTGCTACTACTACTACTACTACGCCGACGGCAACGACGACGAGGACGACTGATGCTACTACTACTGCTGCTGCTTTTGCTTCTGCTGCCGTTGTTGTGTCAGCTTATTCCGAAGGAGAGAAAGCTGGAATATGTTTTGTTCTCCATGTCTCACAAAACGGCAGAATATTATGTATAATGCAGATATATACAGCGCTTAGTAGCAGCCGTGGCCCGCATTATAGACTGTTACTGTATGGGGGCAGTACCCAAGTTCTACTCACAATGTGCCAACCTTCATCCATGACCCGCCAGAGCTGTTGGCGGAGGCTCGCCCCATGCGGGAGGTGGTCGTGGTGGACTGCCCCGACCTTTTGTTGCTGCTGCTGGGCCGCGTCATGTTCCAGGTATATCGTCCAGTCAGGGTTTTGAGTTTTGAAGCTGGCCAGTCGTCTTTCGTTAAGGTTTGGCCTTTGTACGGAGGTTGTAGCCCGAAGCCGGACCAGAAATTGAAGTGGATGGGTTCCTACGTCTACAAGACCCTACCGTGGCCAGCACACGTCTAGAGTTTACAAAATCAGGTCGAAGTATCCCTAATTCGTAACCCCTAAACCCCAAACGCTCTAAACCCCTAAACCAAACCGCAAGCATTTTGCGTAGTGTTTTGGAAATCTGTGGAACGACTAAACATATTGGGGCCAAGTATTTTTTCTAGACATATTGGGGGAAAACATATTTTCCCCAAGATGTGTAGTGTTTGAATCGAAGAAGGATGGTGTCCAGGATCTGATCGGCAGCCTCAGAGCACCCAGGAACAAGTTCCATTCACTTTAGGGTATATATATATACAGATATATAGATATAGATAGAGCGGTAGATAGATAGATACAGGGTTTCAGGGTTTACTTGGAGGGGCAGGGGACTTAGCAAGTAAGGTTATAACTAGGGGAATAATTGGTGTAACTCCATTTAGGGTACTTATAACTCTACTTATAACCTACTTGCTAAGTCCCCTGCCCCTCCAAGTAGGGTCTAATATTCAGGGTGTAGGGTTTAGGTCCCTGAGCCCGAGACCGTCGACTCCAACTCCTACCACAGGCCCAGGGGACTTAGTAAAGGTTCTTAAAGGGCTCCTTAAAGGGATCTATAAGGTTCCTTAAAGGGATCTATAGGGTTTAAGGTTTAGGGTCTACCTGGAGGATCAGGGGACTTAGTAAGTAGCTTATCAGTAGAGTTATAAGTACCCTAAATGGAGTTGCCCCAATTATAGCCCTGCTTAGAACCGACTTCCTAAGTCACCTGGGCCTGCAAGTATAGCTTAGTATAGGGGCTTGAAAAATTACCTAGACCTTTTTTGTTTTGGGGGGGGGAGGGGGGGTGGGTCCTTATTATAGTTGAAATATAGTATGATACAACGATTAACTAGACTATTGTGCGGGTTCCTTGTTATAGTTATAGTAGGACACAGCAAAAACGCCATTCTACTTATTAAGGCCCCAATATTTCAACCTTAACCCTGCGTGGGCAGGAGGGGTCTTGTTTATCATTTGTGGGTACGCAAAACCAGCATTGAAATTCACATCTTTATATCTAACCATGAACTAGTCTTGCCAGTGGCATCACTCCTTGGTGGCTTTCGTACTTCCACGCGAGTCTTTGTAGCGGTGGACGTGGAATTGCGTCCCAAAGCCTAAATCCCCAGACCTTCCAAAATCCGTTAATTAAGGAATGTACCTTAAACTATAATAGGGTCCCTAATAGGATTTAAGATATATTCCTTAATTAAGGGATTTTGGAAGGTCTGGGTCCCACGTGAAACCGTCTCCGGCCCGTACTGTAGGAGCCTTTATAATTAGAATAGGGTTCCTTTAAATTCAAAGGGGTCTATGAGGGATCTATAGGGGCACTATAATATGGGGCCTTAATAATTAAAATACGGTGTGGGGGTACGGTATGTTAGAATTACAATAGGGAACCCACAAAAACACTACTCTAATTATTCAGGCCTCTACATTAATTTAGTCACTGTTCCAGAGCCTGCCGAGGAATGTGACGGACGCGTGTTGGCGCGTGTTGCCAAGGCACTCCATGTGGCTGTTGGGCTGCAGCCAGGGTTTTATAGGGTTATACTGTTTTGGTTCAATGGGGCTCGTAAGGGCTATACTGGATCTAGTTTGGGTTAACACAATTTAGGGCTTTTTGGAGCGGGGAACCTTTGTTTGGTTTTGTCTGCGACAAGAACCTCTAGTTTGAGGTGTTTGGGATACTAGCAAGTTCAAGCTCTACAACAAGGCTACCGGACAGGCAAGCTGATCCAGCAACCTAGCCCAAAACCCGGAACCATACACTCTTGAACCTCCGAATGTAGGTAGGTCTGCATAGTTCGTAATAGCGTCCCCTCACAGCCTCTTTGCTTTTGTCATTTTTCCATAACAATATACACCTCAAAGCTCCATCCAGTAGTTAAGGTACGTACGGTTGATGGACAAAATCTTGCATGACCCATAATAAGGAATATACCATAATTCCCATAGTTTAGGGTCCTTAAGGTCATGCAGGATTTTGTCCATCAGCCGTATGTTACAGCATCGGAGCCGAGGTTTTCCTTTTGGAGCGGCGGTGAGGCTGCATCCCAATCGGCCGAGGATCTTTTTGCCCTACGCCCTGAACCCAAAAACCATCAACAAACCTAAACACGTACACCCTACTGTAAACTACCATGACATTCCTTTTTGGGTAGGTTCTTACTATACATCCTTATGTCGAGTTTCTCGGGGCGCTACAAAGACGCAGGTTTTGGTAGTTTTTCAACCCTAAACCCTGAACCCTAAACCCTAAACCGTGCTTTGGTAGTTTACACTTAGAGTAGAAGCCAGAAAGTTGGAACATTAGTATCCTCATGCCCTTAATGTAAGGTATAAGGGATCCTAGCACTAATCCTCCTAAACCCATGTTCCAACTTTCTGGGATTCGCTATAACCCTATGCCGTCAGCCTTGTGGCTTCAAGCTCAGGGCATCAGCTTTAGGATTTTGGTCTCTGGGATTAGGGTGTAGGGTTTAGGGGATTTAGGGTTTCGGGGTTTAGATGTTTCGGGTTTAGGGGTTTAAGGTTTATTTAGGGTTTCGGGGTTTACAGTTTATTTAGGGTTTAGAAGTTTAGGGTTTAAGGGTGGTTTATTTAGGGTTTCGGGGTTTAAGGTTTATTTAGGGTTTAGGGTTTAGGGTTTGGGGGTTTTAAGGTTGATTTAGGGTTTAGGATCTGGGTGCTTGGAGTCTCGGCTTGGGGCCGGGTTTGGGTGTAGGGGTTCCTCAAGGGTTCGGATAATAGTACTATAGTTACTATAGTACGGTTGATGGACAAAATCCTGCATGACCCATAATAAGGAATATACCATAATTCCCATAGTTTAGGGTCCTTAGGGTCATGCAGGATTTTGTCCATCAGCCGTAGTGTAGAGCTTTAGGCAGAGTTGTCGGCCTTTCTGTGGAAATTTCGGGGTTCAGTGTCCACCATCTGGGTCGGAATAGTTAGTTCGCAGTACGATCTGTTAGGGTGAGTAATATGCACCATCATGGCCACCCTAATTTTTCAAAGATGGCAAGTTGAACTTAAACCCTTCAAGCCCAAACCACAAAGAACTCCAACAAGGCCCTTCTCAGGCGTAGCAACTGCACCTTCCTTAATCTAGGGTTTAGGGTTTAGGGGCTAGGGTTTAGGGTTTAGTGTTTAGGGTTGAGGGGTTAGGGTTTAGGGAATTTGGCAGCCTGAGAACAACAAGTTTGGCATTTGCATGCTGACAGGATGAATCCTACAGCCGTTCACGTCCAGAGCCAAGAGTCAGTATGCACCACGCCTAGGCCCAGACCCCTAAACCCTAACCCCAACCAACCCTAAAGCCTAAATGTCCTAATGTAAAGCCCTACAGCCCTAAGGCCCTAATAAACCCGAAAACCCCAAAGCCCGAAACTCCTAAACCCGAAACCCCTAAAACCCCAAAACCCTAAAGCCCTAATAGCCTAACCCCCAAACCCTAAACCCTATAGATCCCTTAAAGGATCCCCTTAAAGGATCTCTTAAAGAGACCCCCCAAGAAGCACCCCCCTTAACTCTTGATCTTCAGGAGTCGCCGCTGTGGAGGAACGACTTTGCTCCCTACGCAGTTCGCAGCCTGGCAGAGATTGCCGTGGTCCGGTCCGACCATTTGGGGGGGGGGGGGTTTGGGTTTACAATCTTGGAATGTAGGGGTTTGGGACTTTGGTTTTACTGTATTGTGATTCTTTTATTCTAACTAACTATTATTGTCATCACCATAGTCATGCTTACGGTTATAATGTTTGTAGAGTTTTTCCTGTTGTTAGTACAATTTCGTGTTCTCAATTTAGTCATTCGTATGAATGATTATGGTTATTGACAAAGTCACTAGACGCAGAGCCCTAAATCTTTAAACCCTAAATCCTTCACAGGACAACGTCGAGTTATTCACATAGCCATACCCTAAATCCATAGGCCATGATTGCCTTGTATATCACAACATATATTCAGTAAGGCACGATTGTTATTAATGTAGGAACCTGATAAGAAACCCTGGGCCTGTAACCCCGAATATAGTAGGATTCATAGAAGGAACCCTAATAAAGGCCCAAGGTTTCTTAATCAGGTTCCTACATTACCCTTATAGATCCCTTATACCAACCCTTATAGACCCCTTTAAAGGAACCATAATAAAGGCCCAAGGTTTCTTAATCAGGTTCCTACATTATTATAGTCCCTTTAAAGGAACCCTACATTACATTGACTCCTGAGGCAACGACTGTGGAGTCTCGGTGTCGCTCCGATGTGAAACGGTGCCCGCTCTCGGGAGGCCCGGGGCTCTTGGGGGGCTTTCTTGGGTCTCTTAGCTACACCTTATAGTGAACCCCAGAAAGTTGGAACATCGATTTAGGATGATTCATGCTGGGATTTCCTCAACTTTACTTTAAGGGCATGAGGCTAATGATGTTCCAACTTTCTAGCTTCTACTGTACACTTTTTTGGATAATACTACCCACTATAAAACTAAAAATGTACACTTATTGGGGCTTCTGAACTCAGCAACTAAGGGGTTCTTGTTAAGGGATTTAGTTTAAGTTACCATATTAGTAGTAAAGAAACCATGTTATTCACTATAGATCACTAAAATTAAATCCCTTAACGAGAATCCAGTTTTGAGTATTTAGGGTCAGGGTTTGGGGTTTGGGTGTAGAGTCTGGGGGGCTTGTGGCCCTTCAGGGTTTGTTGAAAGTTGGGTTAAGGGTTTATGGTCTTGGTTTTGGTTTTGGGGTTCTCGTTTTGGGGGGTGTATTTGTGGGTTAGGGTTTCGAGTTTCATCTTTGGGTTTGGGATTTAGGGTTTAGGGTTTAGGGTTTAGGCCACACAGATGTTTGGGATTTTTGGGTTGTCAGCCTTGTATGCGAGAGGGTAGGGTTTGGGGCTAGCGCCGTGGAGACTGGAGAACTAAGGTTACTCTGGTTCTTGGGGTGTACGGCTGATCCTACAGAACTCTACACCCTAAGCCCCAATCCCGAGACACCTTTTGTTGATGACTGAAGCTTCTGTGCTCGAGCATTCGAGGTTTGAGTGTGGACTTTGCTGGGTGTTTTGTTGAGGGGTTTAATGTAAGTTACCATAAGTAAAGAAACCATATTATTTACAATAGATCCCTACGGTTGATGGCCAAAATCCTGCATTACCCATAATAAGGAATATACGGTAATTCCCATAGTTTAGAGTCCTTTAGGTCATGCAGGATTTTGTCCATCAAGAGTATTATAGTCATAGTAACTTAACCCAACCCTTTGGGGCTCTGGCTTCCTTGTTCAAGCAAGCGGGGCTTGAGATTTCGGCAGCGATCTTCTTCTCGGACCTAGACTTGGAATGGAGCCTGTAGCTGTGTTGCTAAATGGATGTAAATGGATGCAAAATTGCGCGAGTTTCGGTGTGCTGTCCTCCTAGAGTGCCTTTATACTACAGGGGTCCTTCTCCTGCTTGATTGCGGCAGAGTGGAGCGGAAAACAAAGCCAGAGAGAGAGAGAGACATCAACAAAAGCACGCTGAACCTAAACTTAGGTTCCTGAGTAGCACTTTTGGTTTTGGGGTCCCCTGATCAAAAGTGAATATTAGGAAAAAGGGTGCCCTTATCATAAAGGGGTTACTCAGGAACCTAGAAGCTTAAGCCCTCTTACAGTAGAAGCCCAAAAGTTGGAAACCTCATAGCCTCAATCCTTAAGAGTAATGTATAGGGCATCCCAGCAGTATTTGGCCTTAATCCGGTTTCCAACTTTATGGAGTTTACTGTAGATTTTGCCGACACCAGTCCTTGGCGCTTGGCTCCGGGTGCGGAGCAGCGTTTGGACGTCGGCAAGGACGGGGGATCCCAGCCTTGGCCCGCAGCCCATACTCATAAAGCCTACTTTAGGGTTTCTGAGTTTTTAGGGCTCCTTGAATAAACCCTAAACCCTAAACCGTTCCTTGTGAGGGCTATAAGGGACTCAGTTTTTGACGTTGGGGGCTTGAGGACCTCGGCATTTTGGGTTTCATCAACCCATGAATCCCGAATGTGCAATCTGAGCCCCAAACCCGAAAATCTCGCAAAACGAACCTCGAGCCGCGGACCTGGCTTTCAACCCCCGAGCCCTTACTAATGTTTAGGGTTTGAGGGCGTTTGGGGTTTAGGGCTTAGGGTTTCAGGGTTTAGGGCCATACTAATGACGAGTTGTCTGTACTCGCAACAAAGAGTGAGTCCGTTCACAGTTTGGGCCTGAAGTTGTTGTCTTGTCTTCAGATGCTCAGATCATCCAAGGTGTTTTGGGTATAGGGCCCTGAACCCTACTTGGAGGGGCAGGGGACTTAGTAAGTAGGTTATAAGTAGAGTTATAAGTACCTTAAATGGAGTTACCCCAATTATAACCCTACTTATAACCAACTTACTAAGTCCCCTGCCCCTCCAAGTAGGGTTCAGGGCCCTATACCCAAAACACCTTGGATGATCTGAGCATCTGAAGACAAGACAACAACTTCAGGCCCAAACTGTGNAGGTTATAAGTAGAGTTATAAGTACCTTAAATGGAGTTACCCCAATTATAACCCTACTTATAAACGACTTACTAAGTCCCCTGCCCCTCCAAGTAGACCCTAGACCCTAAACCCTATAGATCCCTTTAAGGAAGCCATATAGATCCCTTTAAGGAGCCCTTTAAGAACCCTTACTAAGTCCCCTGCCCCTCCAAGCATAAACCATGAACCCTAAACCCTATAGATCCCTTTAAGGAAGCCTATAGATCCCTTTAAGGAGCCCTTTAAACCCTGAACACGAAACCATTGCTTAAAGGATCATGGGACTTAGTAACTAGAGTCATAAATACGGTAACTATACCTATAATTTCTTATAAGCCCAATTAGGGTACTTATAACCTTACTTACTAAGTCCCCTGATCCTCCAACGAAGCTTGGGAGATTCCGGCTCAGGAAACCGTAGCGCTCTCCGTTCTGATCCCCAAATCCCAAAACCCTAAAGGGATCTATATGGCTTCCTTAAAGGGATCTATAGGGTTTAGCGTCTTTTATAAACCCTAATCCAAGGTTGGAAGTATGGGCCCTAATATGGACCCTTAGGCCTTTTTGAGCGGGTTCTAGGGACCCTTAAGAGTCTATATAGGGTATATAGTAGGTATTTAGGGATCCCAAGGTTAAGGGCCCATACTAGGGGCCCATGGTTTCAAAGGTCAACTAATATAGCGGCCCTGCCTATAGTCTCCATTGTAGTTCCTTTTTTGGGTTAACCAAAATCTCTATTATAGGATCCCAACCATAAAACTGGTTAACCAAAAAGAGGAACTACAATGGAGATTATAGGTAGTAATTAGAATTGGGGTTTGGGGCCGGGCCCATTATACCATAGTTATAATAATGAACCCCCAAAATAGTACAGGTAGTTATTAAGACCCCTAGAGTACGGCCAAGATAGTTATAATAAGGAACCGCCAAAACAGTACAGGTAGTTTTTCAGGCCCCTAGAGTACGCCCAAGACCCTAAGCCCTTCTACATCCCTTCGGAGGTCCAGCAAAGAAGAGGAGTGCCCTAATTGGGGTTATAGGTATTTATGAATAGAGCTATCTTATTTATAACCCCAGTTGCTAAGTCCCATGATCCTTTAAGTAAACCCCTACCCAGACCCCCGGGAGGATCTAGAAAGTAGATCCCCTAATTTGGGGCCCTATACTACTAAGGGTACTTTATAGGAACCCCCATTAAGGGATCTACTCTTTGGATCCTCCCGGGGGTCTGGGCAAGGGATCTATAGGGTTTAGGAGACTCCAATATCCCTTAATATAGGAATCTTATTGGCCGTAGACTCAACTTTTCAACCTTTGGGGTTCTTATAAGGTAGTCTAAGTTTAAGTAAACCCCTATACACCCCTTCGGAAGCCCAGCAGAGAAGAGGAGGAGAAGGAGTCCTTCGAGGGCCGGCCCCGGCCGGTGGTGCTGGCCGCGAAGTCGCGAGCTGAAATTGCAGGGTGGGAGTTTCCGAAAATTAGGGGTACCTTTAAAGGGATCCCTTAAGGGTTCCTTAACGGGATCTATAAGGGTTCTATAAAGGGTTTAGGGTTTAGGGTTTCCGAAAATTAGGGGTGCCTTATTTTGGCATCCTTATAATAAGGATCCTACTATTTAGGGTACTATATTCGGGTCCCCTAATTTCGGACACTCCTGGGTGGGGGGGTGAGGGGTGAAGGTTGCGGGGTTTAGGGTTTAGGGTTTTATACCTCAGGTTTTTGGGTTTAGGTTCCATGTTTCAGGCTTTAGGTTTTCGGATTTAGGTTGGGGAGAGGGCAAGGTTTGGGGCTTTAGGAGTTTGGGTTTAGGGTTTGAGGGGTTAGGAAATAGGAGTTGGGGTTTAGGGTTTAGGGGGTTTAGGGTTTGGGGGGTTACATAAGGAGTTAGGGTTTAGGGGGTTTAGGGCAGTTAGGGTTTGGGAGTTTAGGACTTAGGGTGTTGTTTGCGAGTTAGGGGTTAGGGTTTTGGGAGTTAGGGTTTGGGGGGTAGTGCTTAGGGTTTGGCGTCGGGGGTTTACATAGCAAGGGGTGTTTAGGAGTTTGTTTACATCGTGGTTTCAATTTTCCGGTGTTATTGATCGGAACCTGGGGCTGTGTATGTTTAAACTGATTTGGGAGTTTCCGAAAATAGGGGATCCTAATATAGTACCCTAAATAGTAGGATCCTGTTTGTAGGGACCCAAAATAAGGTACCCCTAATTTTACACCGGATGCGGAAACACCCGGGTCTAAATCCGAAGCCCTAAACCCTAACCCCTAACCCCTAAACCCCAAACCCTAAACCCTAAACCCCAAACCCTAACCCCTAAACCCTAAACCCTAAAGCCCTAAAGCCCTAAACCCCAAAGCCTCAACCCTAAACCGTAGACCCTAGGCCCTCCGCCCCGAACCCCAAACCCCTTAAAGGAGCCCTTATGGAACCCCTTGTAGACCCCTTAAAGGAGCCCAAATGGAACCCCTATCGATCCCTTAAAGGAGCCTGGAGCCGACCATGGCCATTTGCCCACGCCAGGCCGTGGACCAGACAAAGGACTTTGCAACGGATCGCGGCGATTCCAACTTCAGGAACCATGACCTGTTCAAGAACTACCTTCCCATTGCCGAAAAATTCTTGAAGAAGGGTTTGGCATTCAAGTGCGAGGGTCTTCTGATCGTCGCTTTGTGCCAGCTGAAGGATGCCAGTGCTGGCACCCAAAAGTGGGCCAAAGACATTATCCGAGGGCAGCTCGGTGAGATGTGTGGGGGACAAGTAGATGAAGACCTCGTGCATAAAGTGCTGGCCGATTCCGCCAGGGCGACGATAGGCTGATTGCTCATCATGGCCATGCCCTTTGAACAGGTGGCATCAAACCATGAATTGTTCAAACATTCCAAAATCAGTCAAGTCTTGATGTTCCTATGCTTTGGGGTGTGGTTCAGGGTTTAGTTTTAGGGTTTACGGTTAGCAGCGGTTAGCATCGGTTTAATCACCATTATTGTGCTATGGAGTGGCCAACTAGTTGCCTGCGATGTGGTTTTGCCAGCCATACCAAGCCTAATGCCGGAGTTTTACGGATCAGCCAGGTTCTACTGTTAATATACCGGTTTTATTGTGATAAATTGATAATCAGGTTGTGTGTATGTATATTCAGTGTAGATTCTAGATGTTTTGCAGATGCTTCGCGGGCGGTCAAATGTAGCAATGTAGCAGGTGCAATGTACGTTTTTCGGGGGGCTGCTCCGGCTTTTGCATGAAAAGGATTGATGGTAACAACCATGTGCAATATGTTGCAATGTCTTTATTCCGTAGCCTGGCAACCTATCAGTTCAGAAGTGATCCGGTTCGATGGGCATGTGCACTCCAGTGACTGACTAGTGACTAGTGCAGCACAGCTTTCTCCTGAAGTGGAAACCCGCTCTAGCCGCTTTAGCCGCGCCCACGTGCACAACCGTGTGGGTTTTTAATTTCGGCCCTTGGTCTCGGGGTGTTGGTGCAAGCCCGGGCTCTGAAGGATCGTCAAAGAAAGCTTTATGGAACTCTTATAGATCCCTTAAAGGGAACCCTTATGGGACCCCTATAGATCCCTTAAAGGAGAACTTCTGGAACCCCAAATAGATCCCTTAAAGGAGCCCTAAACCCCTGTCCCTTGCTTATCGCATGTAAACCACAAAGACCATGACCCAGGAAATAACCATTTGACCAACTTAGAATATGTCACCCCTTCAGAGAACTGNCCCCCCCCCCCCCCCCCCGGCCATGGACCGAGGCTGGAGGAGTCCGTGGCCTTTGAGGAGGCTCTGTTAGGGTTTAGGGCTTTAGGGTCTTAAGGTTCAGGGCTTTAGGGTTCAGGGCTTTAGGGTCTTAGGGTTCAGGGATTTAGGGTTTTAGGGCTTTAGGGCTTTAGGTCCTTAGGGCTTTAGGGCTTTAGGTCCTTAGGGTTCAGGGCTTTAGGGTTTTAGGGCTTTAGGGTTTTAGGGTTTAGGTTAGGGGTTTAGGGGTTTAGAGGTTTAGGAGTTTTGGGGTTTAGGGTTTAGGGGTTTAGGTGAGCCTGAATCTGAAGCTGTAGCGCCACATTCGGAGTTCCGAAGCTCCGTTTATGCCTCATAGTCATAGACCTAAACCCGAGACCCGAAATTTTCAACCCCTAAACCCTCAAAACCCCCAGGCCCTAACCCCTGAATCTAATCCTGCTCAGTTTTTGATTATAAAACTCGGGCTGGCTGGGGCCGGGATGCGTTTTCAAGCCTGGGTTTAGTGTTTAGGGGCTTAGGGTTTACTAGGACCTAGAGTAAGCCCTTATTCCCTTTTTGTAGGGTTCAGGTTCCCTTATGAGCCCCTTTGAACCAAAAAGGGCAACCCTTTTTATTCCTAGGTTACTCTTAGGTCTAGGAGTTCTGGACTTGCTCAGGATGTCTTCGGATGTATTCACGGGCTCAGGAGTTTAGGGTGTATAGGGCTCAGGACAGACCAGGATGACGTTTAGGGTTTATATAGGATAGACTGCGACGAAACATCGAAGGCAACCCGACTCCAGAACAAGCCTACCAAACCGTGGATCGAGCCTTCAAGCTCCTTCAGGCCCGGCCCGTCAGCACAACTTCGGCAGGCCCCACGACTTAAAGGATCATGGGAGTTAGTAATGAGGTTATAAATAAGGTAGCTATACGTATAATTACCTTACTTACTAAGTCCCCTGATCCTCCAAGTACCCCAATCCGAATCTCATGAAGACCCTCAGTGAACCCTCTGTAGCACCCCTCAAGCAGCCTTGATAATGAGACCCCCGTAGGCCCTGGAGAACCCTCCGTCAGCCCCCGAAGACCCGGTCTCGCAGATCGGGGAGATTGCCATTCATCGTCTTGGACGAGCGGCGCATCCCCTGGTCCGCACATCTGCAGGCACACGGAGTTTTGAGATTAGAGTTTATAGGGTTTAGGGTTTCGTACCCGGGTCATACCTTTGCAGATAAGGGAAGGCTTGCCAGCGCACATCGGCGAGTCTTAAGCTTAAATCCTAAACTTAACCTGAAACCCCCAGCGCTCAAACCCTAAATCCTATCAAACCCGAATGGACCCGAATTGTGGTAGCTTGAATTAAGGTTTAGGGTTTAGGGTTTACTTCAAGGATCATGGGACTTAGTAACTAGGGTTATAGATAAGGTAACAAAACATATTGCTTATACCCCCAATTAGGGGACTTATAACCTTACTTACTAAGTCCCCTGATCCTCTAAGTAGGGTTAAGGGTTAAGGGGTTTAGGGTTTAAGTTGCTTAGCACGAACCCCGAGATTCTGTCCAAGGCTGGCAAAATCTCTTACACAGAGTCAGGGTTTGGGTTCCCTTGTAAGCCCCCTTTAAAACCCAAAAGGGCACCCTTTTCTGTACCTAGGTACCGCTTGGGTTTGAAGGGATCTATCCAGGGATGTTTTGCCGGTGTGTGGTTGATTTTTTTAGGGGTGTAGAGGTTTAGAGTGGAGGGGCATTAGAGTTTAGGCTGTTAATTAAGGTACCACCCCGAAATGCACCCTAAACCCCAAGACACTCGATTCTCCTTTGCGCAGGTTCGGTGCTCAGGCGGAGCACCCGCAGCTCCAGCTACCTGGGCGGGCAGGCTGCTGCAGGGAATCCCGCACGATCTCTTAAGAGACAGGGAGGCGCCACTTACACCCTAAACCCAAGACCCTAAACCATAAACCCTACACCCAAAACCCTAAACCCCAGTCAGAGCAATTGTTGCTTGGCCTCCGCCGTCGAAGGCCATGCAAAGCGCGATAGCGGCTGAGGCGCCGAGCGTCCGGGGCTCTGCCGAAAGACAGGGCGGCTGCTTAGGGTCTAGTTTGGTTTTAGGTTTATAGGGTTTATAGGGCTTATAGGGTTTATCGGGTTTATGGGGTTTAATTATAGGGTTTATAGGGCTCATAGGGTTTATAGGGTTTAGGGTTTGTTTAGGGTTTAGGGTTTAGAGATTTTCTACTGTTCAGGATCTCCGCGTCAGGCTTTTTACGGTCTTGGGCTTTAGGGTTTCGGATATACGCTAGAAGGTGACGTAGGTGGTTTGACGGTAATTTCGATTGCGTCGCAATGACAATACATAGAGTGGTTGAGCCGACGCGACTGAGCACCTGCACTGTGGCCCCTATGGACCACCTGCCTCTACTAATGTTGCTATTGCTATGCTTGTTAGTGCCCTAAAGCATTGTTAAATCACTGCTGTCGCCGTGACGATGATGCATTGTTTACGATCACAATAGCAGGCGCGAGCATCCGTTGTGTAAAGGCCACGACCATTGCCATAAGTTGAGCCATAAGCGTTGACATCAGGATCATGCCTATCAAAATCATGAGCCACAAACAAAGCCCTAAACCCTAAACCCTAAACCCTAAAAGCAGACTCTTGATCCGGCTTCCAACGCCCGAAACCGCAGATTTCCAGAAACCCCCTCTCATAGAGACCTCAGTATCCTTTAATCAAGGAATACCTGTAGCCGAAAAGACCTACCTTTTTAGGGTTCCTTATTATGGTTTCTATATATAGTTCCTTAAAAAGGTAGGTCGTTTCGGCTACAGGTATACCTTACATCACATTAGGGATCCTACTCTATTTTAACGTATACTCCTCAATCCAAGGGATATTGGAGTCTCTAGGCTCCCCGATGCACGTGCAGAAACTTATCTAAATTCAAGAGCCATGCTTTCCATGCTTTCTGGAGCCAGCATACGTATGACTCTTAAATTTAGATAAGCAGAAACCGTACATCTCGCCATCCGATCTGATCTGAATTTCCCAGATCTTCCACTCAGGCACGCACCTTGGGCCGGCCCTCAAAGGACCACGGACGTGATATCATAGACAGCCTTAAACCGTGGGAGCTTTGGGTTGCCACTTTCTTGCCTTCATAGTCTTCTTTCGCAGTTTTTCGACGAAGTTAGGAGCAAAGCTTCCATAAGCCATCTCGATGCTTGTCTATGATCCCCGTTGTGCACCTCGAGGCCTGTGTAGACGTTCGGGTTTTCCGTCGCAGGATGTTTCCTGCTTGCGTAGGGCTCAACGGGATTCGGTAGCGGATCGAAGCCCACAAGGGAAAGCTTCCCAGAGACTCCAATGTCCCTTACTTGAGGAATATTCCTTAAGTCATATTAGGGATCCTACTATAATTTAAGGTATATTCCTTTACTAAGGGATATTGGAGTCTCTGGGTTCTTCAGCCCCCTGAATCTCGATGTCGCCCTTGAAAACGTTCTCCTCAGCCACGGGATTAGTGCTGGCCGTAGCCGTAGCAGGAGACTTAGTGGTGGTGATCGTCGTCGTCGTAGTAATTAGCTGCTGCTGCTGCTGTTCCTGCTGCCTTTTTTGTTGTTGTCGCGCCTGCTGTTGTTGCTGCTATTACTGTTGTACGGGCTGTTGAGGTTGGTTGTTGCTTGTTGGTTGTGTGTTGCTTGTTGTGTTGTTTGTCTGTACGTATGTATGTACCCCATGCATGCATACATGCATGCATGTATGTGTCTTTGTTTGGTTGTTTGTGCGTTTGCTTGTTTGTTTGCTTGCTTTTTTGTTTGATTGTTGTTGTCCTTGTTGTTTGATGCCGCAGGAGCCGTAGTAGAGTCAGCCTTCCGTGATATGCGTGGAGTCTCTCCGCACCACGAAGGCCACAAGCCTTCACTCTCTCAGGACTCGATGGAGTGCAACAGCCCAGCCATCCGAGTCAAGACCCTAAACCCTAAACTCCCGTAGTTCCCTATATACTAAACCCCATGAATCCCTAAACCCTAAACTCACTCTACCCCAATCCCTGAACCCTAAACTCCCTACACCCTGAACCCTGAACCCTAAACTCCCTAAACCCTGATCCCTAAACCCCCTAAGCCGTAAACCCTGAACCCTAAACTCCCTACGCCCTAAACCCTGAACCCTAAACCCCCTAAACCCTGAACCCTGAACCCTGAACCCTAAACTCCCTAAACCCTGAACCCTAAACTCCCTAAACCCTGATCCTTAAACCTTAAACCCTAAACCCTAAACTCCTTAAACCTTAAACCCTGAACCCTAAACTCTAAACCCTGAAGCCTAAACTCCCTAAACCGTAAACCCTGAACCCTAAACTCCCTAAACCCTGAACCCTGAACCCTAAACTCTAAACCCTGAAGCCTAAACTCCCTAAACCCTACACCCTGAACCCTAAACTCCCTAAACCCTGAACCCTGAACCCTAAACTCTAAACCCTGAAGCCTAAACCCTAAACTCTAAACCCTGAAGCCTAAACTCCCTAAACCCTACACCCTGAACCCTAAACTCCCTGAACCCTGAACCCTCAGTGCAAGGAACCCGGAAGCCGGTTGCGTGCATCCAGCCAGCCGAGACTGTCAAGTGGAAGGCTTTTTGGATTTCCGATGTGCTTTTAGGGTTTAGGGAGTTTAGGGAGTTTAGGGTTTAGGGTTTAGGGAGTTTAGGGATCAGGGTTTAGGGAGTTTAGGGTTTAGGGAGTTTAGGGTTTAGGGTTTAGGGAGTTTAGGGATCAGGGTTTAGGGAGTTTAGGGTTTAGGGAGTTTAGGGAGTTTAGGGTTTAGGGTTTAGGGAGTTTAGGGATCAGGGTTTAGGGAGTTTAGGGTTTAGGGTTTAGGGAGTTTAGGGTTTAGGGTTTAGGGAGTTTAGGGTTTAGGGTTTAGGGAGTTTAGGGATCAGGGTTTAAGGGATCAGGGTTTAGGGAGTTTAGGGTTTAGGGTTTAGGGAGTTTAGGGTTTAGGGTTTAGGGAGTTTAGGGATCAGGGTTTAGGGAGTTTAGGGTTTAGGGTTTAGGGAGTTTAGGGATCAGGGTTTAGGGAGTTTAGGGATCAGGGTTTAAGGGATCAGGGTTTAGGGAGTTTAGGGTTTAGGGATCAGGGTTTAGGGAGTTTAGGGTTGAGGGTTTAGGGAGTTTAGGGATCAGGGTTTAGGGAGTTAGGGTTTGGGGAGTTTAGGGTTTAGGATTTCCGATATGCTTTTAGGGTTTGGGGTTTAGAGAGTCTAGAGTTTAGAGTGTAAGGTTTAGGGTTGAGAGAGCGAGTTTAGGGTTTAGGGTCTAGGGAGTTTAGAGTTTAGAGTTTGGAGTTTAGGGTTTAGGGTTGAGAGAGTTAAGGAGTTTAGGGTTTAGGGTTTAGGGAGTTTAAGGTTTAGAGTTTAGAGTTTGGAGTTTAAGGTGAAGAGAGTTAAGGAGTTTAGGGTTTAGGGGTTCGGTCATTCTGTGGTTCCTGCCTCGCAGCAAGTAGAATTGCCGTCTGAAGGCCCAATGCACCCTTCATCGCGTAGCCTTCCATTCCGTCACAGTGTATTGTTTATATATATATATACATATATACATATATATATAATGTTCTAGTCCCCCAATACTTGTGTAGCCATCATGTCTTACCCATTGCTTAACCACGGATCGATCCCGTGAGGACCTGTTGAAGCAGCAAATGTGTTCGTCTTTTTGTCCCATATCGTTTTGGTGTTGATTAAAGTCGATAGTAGTACGTATAATGACCGTGCTCCTGTACTTTTCTGCATTTCCGCACACAGCCATTCCCCGACGTTGTTCTTGGGGGGCGGAACGGCGTGTGACTGACTTGCTCTGATTCTGGGAGGCTTAGAGAAACCACCAGAGGCCTAAAACCCTAAATTCCTAAATCTTTATAAATCCTAAATCCTATAAACCCGAGAACTGTAACCCTAAATGGCCCTAAATCCTGAACCAGCCGTGCGGGATTCCGAGGGCCTGCGGGTCTCGGCCCCCTTCGCGGGGAGATGGCGCGCTCAGAACCTGCATCCAAGAGCCCGAAACTGCAAGCTTAAGCCCAAAACTCCAAACCTTATGCCGTCAACCCAACGCCCGTAACTATGTGGCAATTTGGATCGTCTTTCACTTTCCCTTATGGTCTTACAGAGGTACCTACTCATAAGCATTTTTGGGGACCCTCCAAACCTACGACCCCAACCCCCGTTAAGCCCCAACTCCAGGTCTACAGGCAAGTTCAACTGAAACGCTTGCAACCCGTAGATGGTGGCCATAGTCCTCATGCTTTGAGCTTTAAAGAAGTCCTGTTGGCTGACACTGACGGTCGAATATCCGACCGAGCCTAGAGCCTCAAACCCCAAAGACCTTAAACCCCAAACTGCCAACCCCCAAACCCTAAACCCTAACCCCCTAAACCCTATAGAACCCTAAAAGGACCCCAAACCCCCAAGCTCCAACAAATCCTATGCTGATTGGGTTTCGATGCCCTCCTTGCCTGAGCAGGTTGGGTGCAGATGCAGGCCGGGTTTTCCTTTGGGGGCTTCGGGCCTGCCTCTGCTTAGAGGATCGGGGGACTTAGTAAGTAAGGTTATAAGTACCCTAATTGGGGTTATAAGTATAATTATAAGTATACAGTTACCGTATTTATAACCCTAGTTACTAAGTCCCATGATCCTTTAAGTGTTCTTCAGGCATGAGCTGCGTTGGGCATTATGACTGCGTAGTTATATACATAGATGTGTGTACACATGGTATGTACATATACACATATATATATACACATGATATACACCATTGTACACATGTGCGAGTACTGCTCAGGAGCATATACTGAGACCTATGATGCTTTTCATGGTATGATGCGTCGTCAGGAACATCGGCAGAGGGCTACCGTGAGCAATACGGTTGCTGATATCAATCCTGCATTACCTTAAGGACCCTCAACTATGGGAATTATTGTACCTATAGTCTCCATTGTAGTTCCTGTTTTGGTTAACCAGTTTTATGGTTGGGATCCTATAATAGAGATTTTGGTTAACCAAACAAACGAACTACAATGGAGACTATAGGTATTGTATGTTGGGTAATGCAGTTTATATATATATATAATATCATCAACCATAGCCCCAGCCTGGCCCAATCCGTGTGGGCTAAGGTCTCGGTTTGGTTTCAAGTTGTGCGCTCTGTGCCCCTGTGGCGTTGCCGCAGCTTGAAATGTGTCGAGTCCGAAGCACCAAAACGGTTCCCAGACCTTTCAAAATTCCTTAAGTAAGGAATATACCTTAAAGTATAGTAGGATCTCTAATATGATTTAAGGTATATTCCTTAATTAAGGGATTTTGGAAGGTCTGAGCTCGATGCTTCGGACTATTCAGCTGGCTTCGATCAAGGATCCTTCATTGTGCTCCCGAGCGCTTGCTTGCCAGGCAGCATCTTGATAATGTAGGGCCTTAAGAATTACCTATACTATTTTCGGGGTTCCTTATTGTAATTGTAGTATACTTGGAGGGGCAGGGGACCTAGTAAGTAAGGTTACAAGTAGGGTTATAATTGGGGTAACTCCATCTGGGGTACTTATAACTCTACTTATAACCTGCTTACTAAGTGCCCTGCCCCTCCAAGTAATGGGCACAGAAACCCAATTCTAATTTTTTAAGGTAGAGCCTCATTATAGAGCCCTTTTAGACCCCTTTAAGGATCCTTTAAAGGAACCCTTATTCTAATTATTCAGGCCCCTAGAGTATCAGCCCTCATACCGGCCTAGTAACAACGGAAGCCGCCGACAGCCCCGGGCCTCTAAGGGCATCGGGGAGAAGGCCTTGAGCAGTCTTACCTTTGGTTAGTAGGGAATGGAGGAATGGGGTACAATTATAACTACTACTACTACTACTACTACTACCATTCTTCCATTCCCTGCTAACCAAAGGTAGGTAGAGTACTTAAAGGATCATGGGACTTAGTAACTAGGGTTATAACTAAGGTAACTATACTTATAATTACTTATAACCCCAATTAGGGTACTTATAACCTTACTTACTAAGTCCCCTGATCCTCCNAAGGATCATGGGACTTAGTAACTAGGGTTATAACTAAGGTAACTATACTTATAATTACTTATAACCCCAATTAGGGTACTTATAACCTTACTTACTAAGTCCCCTGATCCTCCAAGTAGTTGTATCTTGAAGCCTCGAAAACCTAAGCCCTAAACACCCTCGGCCCTGAACTCTGCACGCCCTACAAATCCCCAAAACACTAAACTGTAAGCCCTATGGCCCTAAACCCTTGAAACCTTGACTTGGCGTTCTTCTGGTTGACTCTTAGGACTTTAACTTTTTGGGTTTCTATATTGACTATAAAAGGAGACTCAAAGTTTAACTTTTAGGAGGGGTGCAGAAGTCGGCCAAGTTGAGCCTGCATTTATCTGCGAGGCTACTTGCCACTGCCTTACCTCGTGGCCCGGGTCCGTGCGAAGGAGGCCCGAGTTGGTGCAGCTAGGATTCTTTGAAGGGCTTAGGGTTTAGGGATTTAGGGTTTAGGGCTTAGGGTTTAGGGATTTAGGTCTTGCCCGAAATTAAAAGCCCTCTGAGAACAGCCATAAGCCGTGAAGACGCGCTACAGCGCAAGCACAGCCCACCGGCCATAACAGCTGAACGCCACGTATGGATAGCCCATACAGCGCCAGCACATGGCACGCCTGCCGCTTCGCAAACGTGACAGTGTATACAAACATCCACACTCTAGCTTCACCGGCTTCCGGTGGTGCCATTGACCTCATCAAGGAACCGCTGCAGCTGGCGCTCAAGATCGCCTGCTGGAGCCACTCCTGGCAACTCTCGCACTTCCTTGTCGCGCTTCAAGTCCTCCCTGATGATCTGCCAGACCTCGTCCAACGACCAGAATCGGTTTTTGCAGTCTATTCCACTTTAAGTGTATAGGGACTCCTAAGGAAACGGTGTTGCTAATTATTCCGGCCCCTATACTGTAGTGGGATGAAGAAACCTTACCCCCCCCCTAATCCCCCAGTGCGAGACCCTAAACGTGAGGCTGTTGGGTAGTGTCGGAGACAGTGCAGGCTGAAGCAGAAGCTTGAAAACAGAACAAACAGCAACCCTCAAACTCTAAACCCAAAACCTCCCTAAACCCTAAACCCAAGCCCAAAACTCTAAACTTACTCCATATCCTGAACCCTAAACCTAGCCCTAAACCCAAGATTCTCCTGCGTGCGTGTAGGCTTACAAGCTGCTGCTCCTCGAGTCACCCGTCCGCGTGGTGAATCAACTCAGCTTTCCTGTCGCCCGGCCGTACTCTACAGCGATTTAGGGTCCAGGGTTCAGGGTTTTCGGCTTCAGAGGTTTCGTAGTAGTGTTTGTTTAGGGTTTTGCGGCGCAGCCCTTTTATAGCATGGTGTTTCTACAATGCCCCTGCCCGGGCGCTTTAAGCCTGGATTCGTGTCGAGCTTTCAACCGCTCAAAGCTGCAAGAGCGTGTTCCTCGACGAAAAGCCCCCTAGGTAGTGTTAATGCGACCCCTTAAATGAGAACCTTCTTAACCCTACTTCTGGCTTCTTAAATGGGACGCAAGGGTCCCCCCACACCCCCCAGACCCTGAACCCCAAACCCTAAACCCTAAGTCTAAAAGCCCTACCCTCAACTTCTAAACCCCTAAACCCCAAACCCTAAACCCTAAACCATAAACCCCAATCCTAGCTCCCACGGCATGGCTTAGCCGATGCTTGAATCCAACGCTGCACACCTCCAGTACTGAACGTAAGATTCCCAAGCTGCCGTTCTTCTGAAACCCAAACCCTAAATCCTCAACCCCAGAACCAGAACGCTGAACCCTAAACCCTGGCTCCTCCTAGTACAGGAATTCTAGCTGTACCTGCAGTTGGAAAAGGGCCCTCAAAAAAAAAACAAAAAACCTAAACCATCAACCCAAACCCTACCTTGCACCCTACGCCCAAGCCTTACTTGGAGGGGAAGGGGACTCAGTAAGTAGGTCATTATAAGTAGAGTTAATTATAAGTACCCTACCCCAATTATAACCCTACTTATAAACGACTTACTAAGTCTCCTGCCCCTCCAAGTAGACCCTAAACCCTAAACCCTATAGATCCCGTTAACCAACCCTATAGAATATCTCTGAGAAGTCAGCAGGTTCAATTGCGGCTCACTGCGGGAGATGTCGCGACGGACTCCGCTGGCAGTTGGGGGATTGGGTTTGTAAGTGGCCCTTGGTAAACTTTCAACATCTCCCTTATGATCTTTTTGAGTACCTATTTATGAATACTTTTGGGAGCCCCAAACCTACAACCACGTCAAGCCCCCCAACCCAACGCCACAATTCTACTAGGGTCCTATAGAGGCACCTATTTAACCTAAACCCTGAACTCTACACCTTAATCTCCGTATTGGTCCTACAGACGTACTTATTTATGAATACTTTTGGGGGGCCTATATCCTAAACCCGAAACCCAAAACCCTAAACCCTAAAAGGACTATCCAGCTTTGGGCTTTCGGGGTTTGAGATTGAGGGCTGCAGATGTAGGAGCTTCAAGCTGGGATCTTCAGGTAGGGCTTTGGGACATTCTATATTTTCCCTTATTGGGCTTAAGAGGATCTTATTTACTAATGTTTTTCAAAGGCTTTAAGCCCCACCTAGGGAGGCATGGAAGCTTTAATTCATGAGGGCCTGTCCGTAAACCCCAATCCTAAGGTAAAATTTGGCCTCCGGGCGGGATGTGATCGAGACCCGCGACGGCGACCACTGCCGGCCTTACTTATTGACCAGGTTTCGACTCCTGGACATTCTGCTTGCCGCGCTGTGCTTGGGGAAGCCCAGTGCTTGATCATGCAAGAGTTGGATGGCCTCAGTGACCCGAAATATAGCCCCAAGAAAGTGCTTTGCATGACGGGGCCGATCCTATTGTCAAGAGTTGTCTACCCCATGTCGCCACAGTATCCCCACTTGATACTGAAGAACAGCGCAGAGTTCGGCTTTGCGTATGATTTTTGGGCCAATCCTGCCAAAAGGTCTTTGCAGCCTTGAACCACTTCAAGCAAGGAACATGCACTAATAGGGGCCTAAATAACGTTTCCTTATTATAATTATACTATCATGGGCCCCAAAACCCAATTCTAATTGTTAAGGCCCCTATACTACATCCTAAATCCGAAGCCTCTACACCGAAACGTTCATCCCCGCACTCCAAGAGGAGCATCGAAGCTCTCAAGCAAAAAGCCGGGCCTCAAAGCCAATTCCAGGATCTGGCCTAGAACTCCTTACGAAAAGCCCTAAACCCCTCACAGCCCACACACCTCGAAGCCATGAAGTCCTAAGACCCCAAAGCCCTAAAACCTACTAGAGGGGCCTTAATAATTACCTATACTATTCTGGGGGTTCCTTATTAAAAACCCTAGACCTCTGTTTTTGGCCCCTATTTTAGAGCCTCCAAATGAAGACCTCAAAGCCGTGGAGCCCTCGTAGAATAGAAGCCTTGCAAAAACCCCTGAATGGACCCCTTAGAAGCATCCCTTCAAGGATCCCTTAAAGGATCCCTTCAAGGACCTCTTAACTTCGAAGCATCCCTTAAACAAGCACCAGAGCTTTGCTTTGCAGGAGCTTCCCGGGGAGGCACAAGAGGGAGCTCCCTTTAGGGTCTAAACCCTAAACCCTAAACCCTAAACCCTAAACCCCTAAACCCCAAAACCCTAAACCCTAAACCGTGGTGAAGGGTCAGAGACTCGAAGAAAGATCAGTTTAGGGCTTGTCGTGCAGTTTCATCTTCCTGGTTCTAAGCCTCTGTGTTGAATATACCCAGAGGGTCCATATACCCTACCTATGGAATTAGGCCCCAAAAAAACCATCCCTATTATGGTTTTGGGGACCTAATTCCATAATGCTAGTGTATGTGGGACCCTCTGGGATATGTGGGGATGGATGCTGCGGGAACCCCAAATAATGCTACACTCTAAACCTCATGACTATCAAGATATAGTAAGGATCAAGGCTATGAAGTAGGGAGTACGAGGTATGGGATATCGGGCCCGGGGCGCAGGGGACTCGAGAGAAGGTTTCGCCTCCTTTTCGGGCTTGCGTGTTGGGGAAAGCTTGGGGGAGTGTACTTCAAGGATCATGGGACTTAGTAACTAGGGTTATAAATAAGGTAACTATACTTATAATTACCTATAACCCCAATTAGGGGACTTATAACCTTACTTACTAAGTCCCATGATCCTCCAAGTAGGGTTTGGGATTTGATGTTGATCATGGTTGCTTGTAGTGCTGGGGTTCCCCTTCCCTCATGTAGCATGGTCATGAGGAGGCCCGACTGAACTCTCCGAGCTAGCCACCAGCATTGCTGCCCTAACAGCTAGAAAGAAGTTCTTTCGGGCTCCTGAATATGGGAGTTTCCGAAAATAGCGGTACCTCATTTTGGCGTACTTGTAATAAAGATCCTACTATTTAGGGTACTATATCAGGGTCCCCTATACCCTAAACCCTAAACCCTAAACCCTAAATCCTAAACCCTAAACCCTAAACCATATATTTCCAGCATATGCACCAAAACAGGTTCTCTGACCAGGGCCCCATAGTAGTGAACAAACTGGGGTCGAGTGCTTCAGGGCTTCACTTTCTTTACTACTGTTGATGGACAAAATCCTGCATGACCCTAAGGACCCTAAACTATGGGAATTATGGTATATTCCTTATAATGGGTAATGCAGGATTTTGTCCATCAACAGTAGTATCCTTAGTAGCTGAGTGGATATACTTTGCACTTTTTCGGGATAATACTACCCACTATAAAACCAAACGTCTACACTTCTTCGGGCTTAAGAACTCAGCAACTAAGTATCGGGACGCGCTTCGATGGTGTTCCAGGATGGTCTCTTGAGGCCTCAAGAAACCAGACTCCTTCTTAAATGGTTACGAAGCTGAAACTGAAGATCAACCGCAGTGAACGGGGCGTAGCACTCGTCGCTTTAGCATCATGCCACCTGGGATAAGGGCCACGTGAACCCGAAACCCGAGACCCACGAGATCCTAAATGCAAAATCCCGGAGCCCAAGCCCCGAAACCCCAAAATTCCCAATCCCCTTAGTCTTCGAATCGCCAGATCCCACCCTTGGGCGCCTCCATGCTGCCGGCGAGTCTCGACGTCCAACACCGCTTGGCGGTGCGATCCAGTTCACAGCCAGGTGCTGCTCTCGGGCTGTGGGAGGTATCAGGGTGTGAGATTTAGGAAGCCCTCAATCTAAAACCCCAAACCCTAAACTCTAGACCTTCATGGGGCCTACCCTAAAACCCCAAACCCTAAACCCTAGACCTTTATGGGTTCAGAGATTTAGGGAAGCCTACAAAAAACCCTAAACCCTAAAGCCTAAACCGGGTTGGGTGAAGCCCCTTAAGTCCTTCAGCGCTGAATCCAGAGCCGCTCCTTCAGCTTCCGATTTCCTCACGGACCTTTTTTTTTCAAGTTACAAAAAATATGGGCTGGTAAGCTTAAGCTATAGCAAATTCCTAGAATCATAAAGCTCTAAGCCCCTAATAGCCCTAAACCCCTAAAGCCCTAAACCCCTCTAGGTAGGGCTTTGGGACATTTTATATTTTCCCTTATTGGGCTGAAGAGGATCTTATTTACCAACATTTTTCAAAAGCTTTAAAAGCCCCACCTAGATAATATAGGCTGATAAGCTTCAGCTATAGCAAATTACGACTCCGGCTTCACAATCAATAGGAAATGTTGAAGATAGGGGTTGAGGGGTTTCCTTATTTTTGTGGCTTCGATTACATTCCTGAACCAAAAATACCTTAAACCCTACCCCCCCCCTAACCCCTAACTTGGACCCCTAAACCCCTAAACCGAGCCTAGCAGGTGCCCACTGGAGCCGTGAGTTTCCTTTGGAAAAGCTGGTGATGGAAGCGGCCGGGCTCCCAGCGGATCCGTGGGCTCTTGGGCTTCGGTTTAGGGTTTAGGGTTTAGGGTTTCAGGGCACTCGAATTTTCTATCGGTGTTGTTGGGCTTACTTATGTAAAGCCTTGAACCCTAAACCCTAAAGCCCTAAACTCGGTGTCTCGGTTTGGCGGCTGAGGTAGCGAGGCGTTGGGGCATGAGCTGGCAAAAGCGGATCCCAAAGCCAGGGCACTTAGTAAGTCGGTTATAACTAGAGACTAGAGCAGAAGCTAGAAAGTTGGAACATCATTAGCCTCATGCCCTTAAAGTAGAGTATAGGGGATCCTAGCACCAATCCTCCTAAACCCATGTTCCAACTTTCTGGGGTTCACTGTAGAGCAACTAGAGTTATAATTACGCTAAATGACCCTACCTTGCACCCTAAGCCCAAGCCTTACTTGGAGGGGAAGGGGACTTAGTAAGTAGGTTATAAGTAGAGTTATAAGTACCCTAAATGGAGCTACCCCAATGATAAGCCTACTTATACCTCCTTCTAAACCCTAAAGCCTATAGATCCCTTTAAGCAAGCCTATAGATCCCTTTAAGGAGCCCTTTAAGAAGCCCTATAGATCCCTTTAAGGAGCCCTTTAAGGAACCCTATAGATCCCTTTAAGGAGCCCTTTAAGAAGCCTTACTAAATCCCCTGAACCTCCAAGTACTATTAGAAGCTGAAGACCGAATCCGGCCTTCCCCAGAAACCCAGAGTCACATGCAGTAGGTTTTATATTACCGTTTTGGGTGGGTGTAGATAGGCCTCCTTCTGAATATTGGTGAGTGTATATATTGGGTTTTGTTCTGGGGATACTAGTAATATAAACCATACTCTATATTAGAAGCTGAAGACCGAATCCGGCGTTCCCCAGAAACCCGGAGTCGCATGCAGCCCCTAAATCCTTAGCCCTGAGCAGGGAACCCTTCACCTCAAATCTAAAGCTGGCACGGTTGATGGACAAAATCCTGCAAGACCCATAATAAGGAATATACCATAATTCCCGTAGTTTAGGGTCCTTAGGGTCATGCAGGATTTTGTCCATCAACCGCAGTAAGCCGCATAGAGTTGGAAACCGGATTCAGGCCAAATAGTGCTGGGATTCCCGATGCAGTACTCTTAAGGATCGAGGCTGTTGGGGTCCCAAGTTTTAGGCTTCTACTGTAAGTCCTTGTTAGAACTCAGACCCTAAACCTAACCAGGATGGATCCTTCAGAGTGCACCCGACTGCCGCAAGCAGTGAGGCGCGGATGCTAGGGAACTATTTATCCGCCTTTCTATCTATCTGTTTGCTAGCTTGTTAACTTTCTGTCTAACTATGCATGTATCTTTTTTGTCCATCCATCCATCCATCCACCTGTTTATGCATTTATCTATCTCTCTATGTTTTATGTGTCTAATCTAGTCAATCTTCTATGATAGTCTACTTCTAGATAGTCAATCCTCGATTCTGCATGATCCCTCTTGAAAATGTGCAGACAAGATTCCATAAGGGCTTTTGGAGTCGAAGGAAGCGCGGCACAAGCAGTGTCCTAACTGTCATCCCTTCTTGACTTCCTAGGACCTAGAGTAAGCCCTTATTCCCTTTTTGTAGGGTTCAGGTTCCCTCATAAGCCGCCTCTAACCGAAAAGGGCATCCTTTGTATTCCTAGGTTACTCTTGGGTCCCAGGATCTTTGAAGTAGACCCTAAACCCTAAACCCCATAGATCCCTTTAAGGAACCCCCATAGATCCCTTTAATGATCCTAGGTTACTCTTAGGTCTAGCTTCTGCAACCAAGGCTCAGAGGGAAGACTATACGGTTCAGGGTTTGGGGGTTCATACATTTCTTTGAAGATCCCCAGAGACTCCAATATCCCTGAATTCGGGAATACACCTTAAATTATAGCAGGCTTCCTCCAGCCATACTTGCCATGACCGTTGGAAGTTCAATCTCGGCATGTTAACCCTTTGGGCCTCCACCTGGGACCCACAACTCTGCAACATCCCCCAGGCCTGAACCCTTCAAGCCGTAAAGGCCTGCAGCCTCAAACCCTTAAAGTCAACAACCTGAACCCTAAACCCCTAAACCCCTAAACCCCTTAACCCCTGAAACCCCTAAACCCTAAACCGCTAGACCCCTAAACCCCTATTTCCCTAAACGGGAAGCCCAGCCCCCAGCCCAAAGCAATTCTCTAGAGGCCGCCGGCTGCGCCTTCTGCATAGCCCTCAGATCGAGATCAACTCGCATGTGAGCTCGGCTTGAGGGTCGGGGTTTAGGGTTCCTTTAAAGGGACCCATAAGGGTTCTATAAGGGATCTAAAGGATTTAGGGGTATGGGGTTCAGGGTTTAGTGGATAGGGTGTGGTGTTTAGGGGTTAGGTTTAGGGGTTCGGGTTTAGGGGTTTAGGGCCTAGGGGTTTAGGGTTTAGGGGCTGCCTTTCAAAGTGTCATTGAAAATAATTAAGCCAGTGCCACCACCACCAGCAACCACAACAATAAAGCACGCATAACAACAACCACGACCAGCATGATCACGACCGCAACCACAGCCACAACGGTGACCACAACGGTCATCACGATAGCGAGAACACATCGTCACTGCTGCTGTGGCCAGTACGAGTGCTGCTGCTCCTTCTGCCGCTACTGCACTGCTGCTTCTACAGCAATGGCTGCCGCTGCTTCGCCTCTGATTGTGATGGTTACGAGGACGAGGACCAGGACCAAGATCAAGACAAACACGACGACGCCTGCCCTAGAATCAGCCCAAACTTGAAGCCTGAAAGCCTCAACGTCGTGTGGGCAAAGCCAGCCTGGCAGCCAGACAAGCTCAGTTCTCCAATACCAAACCTTTGAACTTGTTGGTTTCTGACTGCTTAGTAGCTTAGTAGTTCTAGAGTTTCGTAGTTTGGTAGTTTAGTGGTATAGTGGTTTACTAGTTGGTAGGAATAGGAAAGTCTAGCCTTTTCTTTCCGTGGTTTCTTGGGGAAGTAATGGAGGCCTGCTGTGGAAGATGGAGGTGATTCCAGTCCAGGCACACTGATGGGAGCCGGGTGTCTAACAGGGTTTCGGGTTTAGGGCTTAAGGTTTAGGGTTTAACATGGAATGCTGAATGAGTACCAACAAATTTTCTTGTCGGTTCCTGAATGTAGGTCTATTATTCGAGAACTGCCCATATACTACAGAGGCATGAATAATTGGAATAAGGTCTTGGGGCATACTTTAATAACCCTAAACCCTAAACCCTAAACCCCAAAAACCCATAAACCCTAAAGTATGCCCCCCCAAGACCTTATTCCAATTATTCATGCCTCTGTAGTATATGGGCAGTTCTCGAAACTAGGGCCCCCCTGTTGGATATGAAATATAGTACGGCACCCTTATAAAAAAGGACCCTAATTTTAGGGACCCTAATTTCGAGAACTACCCATTTGATGTGGCACCACCCTGAAGCCCTAGGCATAGCACGTCGAGTTGAGACCGCCTTCAACGCCAACACTGTTTAATACAGGGCCTGATTAAATTTTAGGGTTTAGGGTTCATATCAGGGGCCTTAATTACTAGAATACTGCTTCTGTTGGGCCGGGGGTTGTAGACTTTGACTCTCAGGCTTCCAGCAGGGTTGGCAGAGCAGCACATATGAAGGCTTAGGCCTAGGGTGGAGCTTTGGGCTATGCCATGTGGAGCTCCCAACTGTTGCGAATCCAAGCTGCTGTTGGGGCCACGGGTGCTCTAAACCCTAAACTCATAGGGACCCTTAGAGGGGGGAGGGGGGTACGAGACTCTACTTCCTTAAAAGGCCTTATTAAGTCCTTATTATAGGTATTAAGCCCCCTACCCCCCCCCTCCCCCTACCCCCCTAAGGGTCCCTATGATAAGCACTAAAACAAGCATCACAGGTGCTCCAAAAATGATTTGGAAGTGCTACAGAAGACTCAGCTGTCGGGAGTGAAATCTTCTCGCTTGCTCTTTCTTGGCATGCGCGAACTCTGTGAAGGATCCCATGAGCCCATGTGGTAGATACGCTGTCCCTCAAAATATTGTATGTAGTAACTATTTTCTATAATGCTATGTATATATATATATACATATGTATACACACACACATATATATATATGTGCCAAGCCCTAAACCTATATATTAGGGTACATAGCCCTACACCTATACATTAGGGTACATGGCCCCTTTGGGCTAATCATGGCTTCCTGCCAATGTAGGAACCTGATTAAGAAACCCTGGTCCTATAACCCTTAAAATAGTAGGATTCATGTAAGGAACCCCAATAAAGGCCCAAGGTTTCTTAATCAGGTTCCTACATTGCACGGCAGGTGGGCCAGGCAGAGATGAGTGCCCGGCAGTGGACGCTGGAGCTTCGGGCGCCTGCCATGTCCCTGGAGCTTGGGGTTAGGGTTTCGGGCCTTCGGGTTTAGTGTGATTTAGGGTTTAGGCTTTCGGGTTTACGGTTTAGGGTTTCGGGTTTATGGTTTAGGGTTTCGGGTTTATGGTTTAGGGTTTCGGGTTTATGGTTTAGGGTTTCGGGTTTATGGTTTTAGGGTTTCGGATTTACGCTTAAGGGTTTAGGCTTAGTGTTCAGCTTTTGAGTGGCTTAGGTGTGCGTATTGTGTTGGGTAAAGTTAGTTTCGCTTTCTACCCAGGTCTAAACTCTTAAACCCTAAACCCTAAAAATAAACCTTAAACCCTAAGCCCCAAGCCCACCAGGTCACCGTGGTTTCGGCCCTGCCCGTGCCTTTCACGGTGGAGGCGCCCGTGATGGGAGTGGAAAAAGGGCTGCTCTAAGAAAGAATTTTTGGTTTAGGGTTTAGGGTGGTTTGGGGTGGTTTAGGGTAGTTTAGGGTTTAGGGTGACTTAGGGTTCAGGCTTTGGGTTTGTTCAGGGTTTAAGGTTTAGGGTGGCTTGGGGTTTAGGGGTTCAGGGTTTATATGGCCTCAGCAACGGACATCCCCCGTCTGATTTCCTTAAACAATAGACGGCAAGCTGGCTTGAATACAACTTGTGCGGGGATCTCGAGGCGTCATCCTCCAGATTGAAGGGTTTGGTCTTTGCAAGGTATGCCTCGAGGAGGAAGGAAGGTCATGCGACCGTCTTTGCACCCTCGTTCCCGAACAGGGCTAATATACAGGTCTCTTAAGGTTAGGGGTTCCTGTTTCAGGGGCTACAAATTTTACCAGCCATCCTACTATTTATGTGCATTATTACGGTCTCCTGTCTTCTGATTTTCTGAAACTGCTATACAAGGGCTCGAAGGGCCGCAAAACGCCATTCTATCTACTAACCGCTTACAGTAACCCTTATCTCACCCCTGAAAGGAAACCGTTATAGGAACCGACTTTAAGTATTCAAGGCTCTTCAACCGTAAAACATCAAGCCCATAGACCCTAAAGCCTTAGAGCCATTATGAACGGGACCCTTACAGATCCCTTATATAGAAACCCTTCTAGCGCCGAAGGATTGTTCTCCCAACGTCTAAGGCCGACCCCTGATTGGTTTTGGGTGGAAGATTTAGCGCTTCGGGATTATGCAATACCCCTCCTGCGTGAAAAAAAGATTCTAGTTATAATGGCTTGACATGAAGCGTTCAGAAGCAAAACCGTTGCGATTTTGGCGCAGATGCTTTTGTGGGAGCTGGGTACAGTGGTGTACTGACCCTGTGATAATGTTGCTTTGACCTACCTTCTTGAGCTCTGTTCAGATCCCAGCAGTCCCAGTCTCAGAAGTACTATAGGGGCTTAAATTATTATCAATACTATTTTGGGGGGTTCCTCAATATAATTATAGTGGCATATACCCCCAAACCCTATTCTAATTTCATTGAGACCCCTATATTACATACCCCCATTATGGTAGCCCTTATGGACCCTTCATAAGAGCCTTTTAAAGGAAGCCTATTCTAATTTTATTGAGGCCCCTACATTATTCCTATGAGGTGACAGGTGCCACTGACGAGCCATTGACGGAGACTCTGCAGCCGCAGAAGAAGCGTCGGAGTCCAAGAGCATCTGCAGGATCAGGGGAGTTAGTAATTATACCTGTACTTACATATAACCCCAATTAGGATACTTTTAACCTTACTTACTAAGTCCCCTGATCCTCCAAGTAGTTTCAGGAGATCTGACTCTATATGGGGGTTTCCGAAAATTAGGGGTACCTTTCTTTGGGGTCCTAAGGATCGTACTGGCAGGCTTCCCTTTACTAAGCCATAAACCCTGAACCCTAAATCGGGGTTTAGGAGTGCTCAGTTTGCTGTTGATGGAGGTGCGGTTTGGCCTATATTGAAGGGACAGTTGCTGTTGAGAGGCTCCGTCATCATGAGGCTTCGGCGAATCTAGGGATCTGACATTGGATTTGGGTTTAGGGTTTAGGATCCTAACACAGGGTTTAGGGCTTAAATTTGGGGATCTGAGATCTGACTTCGGGCTTCTAACGAATAGGGTTTCGGGTTCGGGGTTTAGGGGTAGTCAGGCTTGATTGTTCTACAACTGCTTACTTGGAGTATCATTCATTTCTGTCGTTGTAACGAGCATCGTGGCAACCGCCATCATCTTCGGATGCAATGCTGTGACCCGGGCTTCAGGTGATCACCACGGGTTCTTGTGGCTGTCATTGTTTATGTCGCGATGGCTGTTGTCATCTTTCTTGTGCTTCTCCATGTTTCCCGAATTTAGCAGCATTTCCTACATGGCTGCAGTGGTTCCGACTGAGGTGAGATTTATTCATGGCCTGCCGAAATGCTCGAACTGCCCCTCGACCGCACCACCTGTACCTAAACGGTGTTTTCAGGAGATGTCAAACCGGAAAGGGTCAACGTGGAAGCTTGAATATTTAGGAATACTATTGCTGATGGCTCTTTTTGTACCTTTACTATTCTAGTATATTATAGCCCCAATCCCTGTTCCAACGATAAAGGATCTCAAGTGATTGTTCCATTATAGAGTCGGATTGGCGGAAGCTTAAGGTGCACAGGGGCAGGGCCCTCGCTAACTCACTTAACTCGAAGCCCCAAGCCCTAAAGCCTAAACCAGGGTGAGCTGCTTTTCCGTGTTCCTCTGTTCGGAGGATCGCGGGCTGGTGAGTACTCAGAATTGGGAGTTTCCGAAAATTAGGGGTACCGAATTTTGGGGTCCTTATAATAAGGATCCTACCATTTAGGGTACTTTACAAGGGTCCCCTATTTTTGGAAACTCCCAACTCCCAACCCTAAACCCTAAACCCTAAACAGAACCCTTATAAATACCTGATTAGGGTCCCCTATTTTCGGAAACTCCCAATTACACAGCAAAGAAGCCTAGACCCGAGACTCTCGACCAAAAGCTTTGAACCCTAAGCCCTGCTACAGACAATGCAGGAGGAAAAGAGGTGTCAGCCAACAAAAAGAACCCTAAACCACAAACCCTAAACCCTAAACCCTAAACCCCTAAACCCCTAAACCCCTAAACCCCTAAACCCCTAAACCCCTAAACCCCTAAACCCCTAAACCCTACACCCCAAACTCGAAATCCTATCCTGATGTCCTCAAGCCCGATTTTGGGCGAGCGCCTCCCTGCGATCCGAAAAGCTGTCACCCTGGACTAAGTAACCTCTAAAGGGTTTTAGGGTACCATAACGGGTTCCATAAGGGGTTGTATGAGGGTTCTATAAGGGCTCTATAAGGTTTTTTAGTGGTAGAGTAGGTAACCTGAAACGTGTTGTGGGTATCTAGTTGTAGAGTCGCTGACCGTTAACGTGTTGGGGTTATTAAATTATTATAGTCACTGTATAATCCCCAAAGTTAACATTTAGTTCCCTTGGGATACTCGACAAGTAAGTAAAGATCACGAGACTTAGTAACTATCGTTACAAGAAAGAAGGTAACTACACTTGTCACTAGTTATTATAACCCAAGCAAGTTGCACATGACCTAATCTACTAAGTCCCCTTATCCTCCAAGCAGGCCACCCATGCCTGGAAACAAAGCTTTTGGCAAGGCTTTAGGGTTTAAAGGGGGCTTCAAGGGTTTAGGGTTTAGGTTTAGGGTTTAGGGTTTAGGGTCAAGGGGGGATTATGCGGCTTTGCAAAGGGGCTTTCAGAATAAGAAAACGGGGTTTTGGGCTTATCATGAGTACTTGGAGGGGCAGGGGACTTAGTAAGTAGGTTATAAGTAGAGTTATAAGTACCCTAAATGGAGTTACACCAATATAACCCTACTTATAAACGACTTGCTAAGTCCCCTGCCCCTCCAAGTATAGACAATTCTGCTAGGACTCCGGGGGTCAAGAAACAGCCCCCAAGCCTGTGACTCCGGGGGAAAGTCCGCAAGGAGCCTACATAAAGGGCCCATGAAGCCCCAGTCCTGACCCCTAAATTCCACCTAAAGCCCTGAGCCACATAGCTTGGCGTTCTTCTGGTTGACTCTTAGGACTTTAACTTTTTGGGTTTCTATATTAACTATAATAGGAAGACTCAAAGTTTAACTTTTAGGAGGGGTTCAGAAGTCGGCCAAGATAGAACGGCTCCAGAACCAGAAGGCCTGAAGCCCTCGACCCTACAAGACAAGCTCTAAACGCTAAAACCGAAAGGGCCCAAGCGCCCTCAATGCTGTCCTGTCTGGTGCTTAGTAGGGAATGGGGGAATGGATTATGGAGACGATTATGGGGGGAACTATATAGGGACTACTATAGGGATCCCTAAACCCCACAGATCCCCATTAAAGGATCCGTCAAAGAGGCCCTAAACCCTAAACCCTAAGTTCTCAAAGCAGACTGTGCCCCAGGTGTGTGTCCCTCTACGATCTCCAGCTCTGGTCTGGGAAAGTGACACTCCGACCCATGGAGGGAGACGCCACCGAAACCAAGGCCCCGTCGATTTTGGATTTAGGGTCTAGGTTCCTGAGTAGCACCCTTTTGCCCTGTTTATTTTGGGGTTAAAACTGAACCCTAAACCCTAAACCCTCAACCTTTAAATCCCTAAACCCGTAAACACCTAAATCCTTAAACCATCCTAAGCCCTAACCCCCCCCCCAAACCAACCCCCCTCCCCCTTTTTCGTTATTTGGGAGTTTCCGAAAATAGGGGACCCTACTATAGGACCCTAAATAGTAGGATCCATATTACAAGGACCCCAAAATAAGGTACCCCTCATTTTCGGAAAGTCTAAACCCTAAACCCTTTATAGAACCCTTATAGATCCCTTTAAGGAACCCTTTAGGGTACTATATTAGGGTCCCCTATTTTCGGAAACTCCCACTTGGGGGGTCACTCAGGAACCAGGAGGTTGATCCAGGGTTTGGGCTTGGCGCTTGGGTTGAAATGGGATGTCTCTTGGTGATTATAGTAAAAGCCCCAAGAAGGAACCCTAACTCCACTAACCCCAATCCTTAGAGGTGCCTTTAACGGAACCCTAAACCCCCTATATGACCCACTATAGCTTATAGTAAAAGCCCCAAAGTTGGAAACCCCATAGCCTCAATCCTTAAGAGTAATGTATAGGGAATCCCAGCACTATTTCCAACTTTATGGGGTTTTACTATATTGCTTGGAGGGTCAGGGGACTTAGTAAGGGTTCCTAAAGGGCTCCTTCAAGGGATCTATAGGGTTCCTTAAAGGGATCTATAGGGTTTAGGGTTTAGGGTCTACTTGGCGGGCCAGGGGACTTAGTAAGTCGTTTATAAGTAGGGTCATAGTTGGGGAAACTCCATTTAGGGTACTTATAACTCTACTTATAACCTACTTGCTAAGTCCTTTGCCCCCTCTAAGTGAGGAATTGTTAAATCGGTTGGGGGTTTGGGGCTTAGACAGAATAGGTCTGCCTCAATCTTGGTGCTTGTTCCGGCTTTCTGGAATCATGCTTATTCTGTGAGTCTGTCCAAACGTCCATGCGACGAAGAGCGACTGAATCAAGTAATACATAAGCTTGGATAATTATGAATCATTTTTCTCTGTGTTTCTTAACGTACACTACTACGCCCCCCAAACCCTGTTCTAGTGATTGAGGCATCGAAAAACTAGAAAAAACGATAAAGCCAAAATATGAGTCATATAGAGAAACCCTGTTCTAAGCATTCAGGCCGCTATATCAGAAAGACCTACAACATAGGTTGTACTCGGAGGCATTGCTATTGTCGTGGTAGTGGTTTTGGCTTATTCTTGTTCTCTTTGTAGTGGTTGGGGTCTTGAGCACAAGGTTGTAGATAGTACCGCGCCCTGACGTCTGAGGTACCCGAACTGTCAAAGAAATTGCTGTCCTTGGATGCCCTTTGCTTGTACATAGGTTTGGCTGCTAAGAAGAAGACAAGGCAATTCCCGACTGCCCCCCAAGCGCCAAGTAACCCTAAACCCTTCCTGCAGACCACTGCGGCTGCTGTCAAAGGCTGCCAAGAAACCCTAAACCCAAAACCATTAACCCTAAACTCCTAAACCCTGAATCCTCACCCTTAGACCCTAAGCCCCTAAACCCTAAAGCATAACTCGATCATCTCGTTCCCGTGCTCCTGAAATGCTAAACTTCCAAACTAAACCGCGACACTTAAACTTTCAAACTGCAAGCCCCAAACCACAAGTCCTGATCTGCAGCCCAAGCCGAAAAAGCCCCAGACCCTCAACCCATAGTCCGTAACCCTAAACCGTAAACCCCTAAACCCTAAAACCCTAAACCCCTAAACCCTAAAAACCCCTAAACCCCTAAACCCTAAATCCCAAAACCACTAAACCCCTAAATCCCAGACCCTATAAACCCTAAACCACTAAACCCCTAAATCCCAGAGCCTATAAACCCGAAGCCCGAAATCTTCCAAAGCGCAACGGCCAGCTGCCCTTGGCCGTCCCGACGGGATCGTCCGGCTCCATGGGGAAGTCGGAGTTGATGGTCTCGAAGCTCTGCTTAAACTGGGCTTGTTGGAGTACCATACTTTAATACTTTTTCTTAAAGGAACCATTATGAAATAGAAGTGTATACTTTTTTCTCCCTGGTTACTTCAAAACCTAGTAAATATAAGGTTGCTATAGGTTTTCCTTTCAAACTGCGAGGAGAAGAGCTCTTACACTATAAGAGCTTAATACAGGGTTGCTATATGCCTTCGTTTGCAGGGTTGCTAAACCCTAAACCCTAAACCCTAAACCATTTTCGGGGGTCCTTTAAAGGGCGACTTTGATGGCTGAATCTGCTATAAGAGTTTGGTGTCCTATAGATCCCTTTAAGGAGCCCTTTAGGAACCCTTACTAAGTCCCCTGACCCTCCAAGCAATATAGTAAACCCCATAAAGTTGGAAACCGGATTAAGGCCAAGTAGTGCTGGGAGGCCCTATACACTACTCTTAAGGATTGAGGCTATGAGGTTTCCAACTTTTGGGCTTCTACTACAAGAGTTTGGTGTAGAAGACTGAATACTTAAATTTTTCTTCCTTACGGTTCCTTATGGTTGCGGTATCACAACGAACCCAAAACCCTGTTCCAAGCACTGACTTTGCTCATCGAGACACTTCGGACTTGTGTGTGTGTGCTTTTTGGATGGGGGTGGGGGTTTAGGGCGCGTGGACTTTGAAGAATACCCTGAGGAGTTCTTGTTTGGATTTTTACATAAGACGGGTTCTTATGTAGGTTGTAACATGACCCCAAGGACAGGAGTTATGATTCAGATTGGAATGCAAGCCTAAGTTAGGAAACAGACGGTTTTCTTGATGTGCCCCGGCGATTGTGACAAAGGCTCTGAGGTTAAAACCTGGGCACGGGGCAATATGATGCCCTCCCTTCCAACAAAGTCAACTTGGTAAGGTCTCCCATTCTTAGGTTCAGGGGTTCACTTGTAGGTTGTAACGGGGTTTGAGGTGTGGGTTGGCAGTGGTCTAGGGGATGTGGCTTGGAGTAAAGTGGGCTTAGAGACTGCGAAGGAAGAACTTGAAGAACTGGAGCAAGAACCACCGTCGTTCTCGTGCTATCTCTCTACAAGAGCCGTGTATGGGCCTTGAAAAAACAATTTGTTGACCCAGCATCCCAAAACCCCTGACCCTTGAAGATAGGGATCGGGATGTTTTGAGTCAACCAGTATCCCCCTACAATCCTTGTATATAATTAGCAAAACTCATGATACCTGAATACTATTTTCGGATTTCGGATTTAGTTTTTGTGCTTGTGGTTCAAGGTTCAAGGCTTCCAAAGGCAGGAAAACTCGGAACACACAAGTTGCAACATGATGCTCGCCCTAAACCCTAAACCCTAAACCCTAAACCCCGTCCCCCCGGAAGAAGCAGACTTGCTGCCAAGGATTGTGACGTCATGGTCCGGGCCACAGAGTAGCTCCAGCCAGAAAACCACGGTTTGGGTTTAGGGGTTTAGGGGTTTAGGGGTTTAGGGGTTTAGGGGTTTAGGGTTTGGGGGTTAGGGGTTTAGGGGTTTAGGGTTTAGGGGTTCAGGGTCTAGGGTTCAGGGTTTAGGGGACAAAAAAACCTTCCAGAGAGTCTGGGAATTTCCTGCTCGGGGTCTTGGAACTTTGGGTGGGGCCCTAGCACCACAGACCAGGAAATCTACATTGCAACGCACCTCGAAGCACCAAGCTACCGGTTTGTAGGTTCTGTCCCCTCTACAGTGAATGTCTTCCACCTTAACTTCCACAAGTTCACCGTCGCCTGTGATTTTTCTCTGGCCAACGGAGATCCCTTATGAGCCCCTTAAAACAAAAAGGGCACCCTTTTTATTCCTGGGTTACGCCTAGGTTTAGGAGTTCTGGACTTGCTCAGGATGTCTTGGAGTGTACTCACTGGCTCAGGAGTTTAGGGTTCAGGGCTCCGGAGAGACCAGGATGACGGTAGGGGTACTAATTATTCTGGGCTTTGGAGTACCATACTGTAATACTTTTTTCTTTAAAGGAACCATTATGAAATAAAAGTTTATACTTTTTTCTCCCTGGTTACTTAAAAGCCCAGTATTTCAACTGAGAGTTTGGGGTGTAGGGTTTATAGGGTTTCGGGTAGACTGCTGGATGCGTCAGTTAAGGTCAGCGCTTTCCCTGGGAAGGTGTGTTGCGCAAGTCGGCTGGTGAACCGGTGTATGCCCCACAACCCCATCCCCTGCAACACCACCCGCAAGCACGACATCGACGGACACATCCGGGATTCTTTTTCAGGAGTTTGATTTATACCAGAATCAGTAAACCATAGCACTATTATTGTAGATCCCGGCTATGGTAACCCTAAATTTAAACCCTAAAACCATATACCCATGTAGATCCCGATTCCGGTAACTTAAACCCTAAACCCCCAGGGAGCCCAAATGCGCCTTAATTAAGGAAGATAGCTTAGATCATAATATGAATCCCCTTATAACTTAAGGTATATTCCTTAACTAAGGGGTATTGGGCTCTCTGGGCCCAGCACCAGGCCCACTTCCTCCAAGCCTGTCGTCATTTTCGTTCACAGCCCAGCCTGGATCGCGGCACCCTGGCTGGGCGATTGGACACTGTCCAGGGTTTAGGGTTTAGGGCACGGATTTGGGGTTTATGGGTTTGGGGTTCAGGATTTGTAGGGTTTAGGATTCAGGGTTTTCGGTTCAGGTTTCAGTTTTTAGCATTTCGGTTTTTTTTGCCATGGAGGATATCAAGGCTTCGAGTCTCAAGTTGCGGAGGCACGGGCTGGTTGTTCGTGGCGTTGGGCTTAAACCCTTATATTAAAGCCTATAAAGCCTAAACCCTGAACCCTTGAAAAACCTCAACACTAACCGTTCCGGGTGCACGATGCGGGAGATGATCTTCGTACCCTGCAGCCGACTGGGGCTTTGAATCGCCGGCTGTAGGGGTTTAGGGGTTAAGCGTTTAGGCTTTACGGGTTTTGGCATGCTTAGGGTTTAGGGCTTTTTGGTACTTAGCCTCCGCACTCGGAGACTCTTGGCCCTGGTCTTGTTCCATAGAAGCAAAGAAGCTCCAAAGCTCTAAAGCAGAACTGATGGGGCTGTTATCAGTGCTCTGCAATTAATGCCATTGTCTCGTGTAGATAGTTTTGCTGTTGGCACTCCGATGCCTGCCGCGGTACTTTGGCTTTCATCCAAGTGCGTAGTTTTCATATCTCTTACCCAGCAATGGAGCACATGCGGGAGCCGGAGCCTGAGAAGTTCACGGCCATTTTCCTATCAATTCTCTATCCTTCAGGTTCAACCACGACAAGTGGGTCGCTGACTTTTGAAGTTCTCGACTCGGAAGCTCCCTTGCCAGCCATTCAAGTCTGCAACAGCTACCTCTCCGCAGGCACAAATTCAGCGGTTCGGTGAACGAGCAGTTTCTCGAAATGCTTACAACAAAGCAGCCAAAACCTCGTTCTCTGCGTCCAGTGCTCGAAATGCGAGTTGTGTTCCTGTTGCCAGGTGCAAGAAATGGCTCCGCGCCAACGACATACAAAAGAGTTGGAACCTGAGCCATTCCGAAGTAGTCCTTGCATGCTTGCATCAGGTCAGCTGATGGCGCAATAGGACTTCGCCGAGCGTCGCTGGTGTCTCCCTACGCCCAAGCTGAGCAAATCGTGAAACCAGGGCTTTTATTCTCTGCGGCATGTGCCGGGCATGGGCAGGGCCGGAGCCCGCCCGCAGATGCGCCCGGCTTGGAGGCGACAACTCCCCCTCCGCCTTCACCGCTGCCGCCGCCGCCGTGCCCTTTCAGTGACGGGCCCAATGTTGCTCGGAAGAAGCCATCTCCCACCGAATCCATGGCGAAGCGTCGCTGCCCTACATTGATTTTCGCAACGAAATGCAGATCAAGCTTGCCAATGGGCTGCAGCTGCTTCCTTCTGTTGCCGCCGGCCTGCGCGACGGAAGAAGGAAAGCGTGAGCTTCTGGTGAGCCACGGGTGGACAGGCCAGGGACAGAGGCAGCTTCGGGTCGAGTCTTTTTTGTGTTATAGGTGCCGAGAAGAAGGGGGACTTTGGGTAGCGCGGGGGTACCAACGACACCATCTGGGCCTGGGAGAGCGATCTTTTCGGAGCTGAGGAGACAAGGCTAGGCGAGAGAGAGTGGCCAGTGGAGCCAGCTGACCGTGTTTTCGTGCCAGGACAGCGGACAGTGAGGGCGCAGCTTGCTGCAGCGCGTGCTCAGCACCCAGGTACAACGGAATGCCAGCAAAAGAAAAAAGTAAGTGCTTGCAGGACGAAGGCAGCAAAGAAGGGGCATTCTGTTGCATGACAGAGCACTTGACGACACGTCCGTGCCAGAAATATGCTATTGCTGTGGCTCCTCAGCTCGAAGCCATCCTTGTCGCTAGCTTCGCCTATAGCCTTTTCCCGCCCGGCCCTCATCTGCACCCTGCACTCTGCACCCTAACCCTAAGCCCTACATCCTTGCAACAACACCTAATCCCTGAACCCTAAATCTTCCTATTGACGAGAGCAGCCAAGAAGGATGCGTTGGAATCTCAAGGTCGAAAGCAAAACCGCCGCTTCGTTTAAGTTGTCATCATGGGTTTAGGTTAGGATTTAGTGCAGTGTTCAGGGTTTCTGTTATAGTCTCTAGTGTTGTAAGGTTAGTAGTACCATTCCTGGCTTCTTGTCAAGGAGTTTAATTTAAATTGCCACTACCGGGATCTATAATAGATTTGCAAGTACTTTTAATCTTTGTGTTACCATAGTACCTAAGAGACAGCTAAAATTATTGGTTTTCGCAAGGGAAGCAAGTTCAATAAAGATGTAATCTGGCTTCCTCATCAAGGTAACCTACATTAAACTTTTAAAAGAATCCAGTTGAAGCAAGGACCACGTACGTTCGGAGCATCTGCGGTTCATCTACCCTCGGAAGGCAAAGGGATCTTGCTTTGTTTCGGGGACGGTGATGGCGCCTTCAGTTGAACTAGAATACTTTGGTTCCCCACAGAGCCCAATACTGGTTAATTAGGGAACATACCTGAAATTATGGGGACTTGGTATGTTGATTTAAGGTAGGATCTTTATTTGGCGGGTATTGGACTCGAAAGGTCGAGGGCTGTTGTTTTGAAAGTTGGGGCTTTGGATTCCCGGCTATGGCTTTATGGCCAGATTTTCCCATGTGTAGACCCGACGGGCACGTGAAGGATTGAAGGAGCTACGGTTTTTCCTGTCGCTTATCGCAAGGAAGCGGCGCACCAAAAGCGATAATGCACGGGTATGGGCGACTAGGAGGGCAGATTCGTTGAAAACCTGATTTCCTAAACCCTAGCCCCGGAGTCCCGAATGTGGAAGCCCAAACAAACTGCCAATATCATTCCTCAGGGCTCTTGATTATTCGAATCATTCAGGCCCCCTTCAACCCTGCAGCACCCTACAATACTATAAACACCCATAGCACCCTCATCAGAACCCTTTACAGGAATCCTAATCAACTGTCAAGGCCCCTCTAGACCCGAATCTGTACATAATGCCTGAGTTCATATAGGGTCCCAAAGAACCAGAACAGGGTTTGGGTATACTCTACTATAGTCAGCCCAAGGAACACCAAGATAATATTGGCAGTTATTCAGGCCCTTATAGTATTCTGATTATGAACACCTAGAAATCCCATATCTGGAGCTAGTTTCACTATTAGTTCGATTCTAAACCCTGAGCCCTCAAATACAACAATCCAGAGGAGCGATCCGCTTCTATGATTTCTGGTGGAAGACTCTGGAATCGCCTTTGGCTCAGCCGCCCTGAAATCGTTCCTATAAAGGAAGCCCTCAAAGGCAACCCTGCAAGAGAATCCTAAAGGTCACAAAGAGAACCCATAAAGACAACCCTTAAACGGCAACCCTTAAAGGGTTCCCATAAGGGTGGTTTAGGGTTCCTATATACGGGTGGTGTGGGATTCCTTTGGGGTGCTTTTGGTCGATTTAGGGTTTGGGGTTGGGGTTCAGGTCGATGGGGCCTTGGGACGTTTTATATGGGTTAGGGTAAATTAATGCTTTAGAGACTACAGCAGCATGCAGTAGGACTGACAGAATGACCTCAAAATTTTAAACCTCTCATCCGGACAAATGTAGGCGTGCTTCTAGGCTTCTACCACAACTTACCACAATCTTGGAACGTGGCGGAGCAGAAGTTGTTGTTTTTCACTCCGTGACTCGTATCCGCCACATCTGCGGATCTTAGGTATGCTCAGTCCATGTCTGTCCATGTGCGTGTGTGTGACATGTGCAATGTTGTTTATAGGAGGTTTGGTTTTGCAGGTTTGGGCCAAAAAACTCAAATCTGCAAGCCCTAAATAAACTCTAAACGCCAAACCCCTGAAACCCTAAACCCCCTATAGACCCCTTACAAGATCCCCTAAACCCCTAACCCCCTCAACCCTAAACCATCTTCCAGACAACTCGGCTCTGCGCTGTGTTCCGCTTCCTCCTTGCGACGATGCGGCGAGCCGCGTGTCGAAATCTAGCCAGGGCGCCGATGAGAGCAGGGGTATAGGGTTTAGAGGTGATTTGGGGGTGTTTCCATTTTTGGGGCTTTGTGTTTTGGGACTGTGTGCAAGGAGTGTTTGGCTTTGTGGATACACATGAATTGCGTTGCTGCGCAAGTTGTGTGTCGATGTGGGGATCTTGCTAGGTTTATCGCATGCAGTTGGTGGTGCAAGCGGGGGCATGGTGTCTTGTGAGGCGTTCATGTAGAACTGGTTCATCGCCCCCTTTCAGCGAGCTGAACATTCCTCGAGAAGGGAACTGAGCTTACTTAAACATGCTTACACCATGGGCTACACTTAAGGCAACAGCTGCCTTCTGTGTACCCGGGCACCGCTTACCCTGACTACCAAATCCAATCCCCCTATTCGGATTTCCGGTTCCCTGTATGTACGGGTGGGTTCATGGGATGCTCGGTTCCGAAGTGCCACGCAATCCTTTCGTGGCAGGCTTAGCCAATGATAAGGGTGAGATAATGATAGTGGCTGCAGGGTACCTGAACCTAGGTAGCAGCACTCCTCATCCCCTACCCTAAACCCTAATCCCTTCTTGCACGTTTACAGGCCCCAAGTGCTAAGTCTTCAAAAATTCAATCGGGGGTGGGTGGGGGGGCAGGTGAGAAGGTGTTGAAGTTAATACATCAATCACCACCATCGCTGTCCGTATCGGTTTCTACGAGACGGACACATAGCGCTGGCATACACGGTCGTACCTCGAGCCTCGGCACGAATGCGTACACTAGCACCAGCTAGTGTATCTGGGGCTCGACGCCTCCCAGCTACACCAGCAGGAGTGGCAGCAGCTAAGCCTGTAACTTTAGCTTCACTCCGAAACTTACCAATCTAGCATGGACTTTATCAAATAAACTACATATTTGCACATGGGTTTGTGTGAATGTAAATTCTACTTGCGGTTATTTTGTATGTGTTCCATGTAAATACAGTTTATGCCAACGATTTGTGTTTTACTTACCAAGTACAAATTCGGTTACTGCAGACTTGACTAAACATCAGCTTATTACTTTGGCATGTCCACGTGTTCAAAAAGTTCCTGTCTGATGCGCCTTGATTGTATTGGTTTGGGCAGTTGAGCGACTGTTTACTGTTGGTTTCGTGAGCAAGACTTGTGGGTCGCGTTCGACTTACATCTCGAATCCGGGTGGAAGTACACTTCATCATTCTCATGATCATCATCTTCCTATTGTCTTTATACTTGCTGCTTACACTCGTCTTCATAAGCATCTCCAATGTTATCAGTATCAACATCTCATCATTCAGGAAGCAACTTGGAGGGGCAGGGGACTTAGTAAGTAAGGTTATATGTAGGGTTATAATTGGGGTAACTGCATTTAGGGTACTTATAACTCTACTTATAACCTACTTACTAAGTCCCCTGCCCCTCCAAGAAGAAGCCGTTTTCCAGAAGCGTCCGGCCAAGGTGACCTAAACCCTAAACCCTACGTAACAGAAGCTTCCGGCCAAGGTGACGCCACAAACCCTCGAATGCTGCCCTTGGACTGCGATGCCAAGTCTGTGGGCTTCAGGCCCAACGTCTGAGCCGAGGGCATACTTAACGGATCATGAGACTTAGTAGCTTTAACGGGCTCCTTAAAGGTGTTCTATAAGGGATCTATGGGGGTTTAGGGTACTTAGCGGATCATGAGACCTAGTAACCAGTATTATAACCAAGGTAGCTATACTTATAATGTTACTTCAACCCAAATAAACATACTTATATAAAGACTCATGACCCTTGCTTACTAAGTCCCTTGATCCTCCAAGTATTTGGGGATTCTTATAACAAGTCTCTCCAAATATCCACATGGTCCCGAGAGGTTCCGGGTGTTGGACCGCGTCTTCAAGTTGCCTGGTTTAATGTTTGTGGTCTATAAGCTTTGGTGTGTAGGGATTAGGGTCTAGAGTGCCCTAAACTCTAAGCACTTAACCCTAAACCCGAGGCTTAGAGCGTAACTAGCTTGTGTTTGAGTAGCGACTTGCTTTGGGAGGCTGCAGCAGACGGAATCGCAGGCCGGGATCGGACCTTGACAAGGAATTATAAGGGGGGTCTTAGTACTTCGAATACGTAGGGCTCGTATAAAGGGTTCAAAAAGGAAAACCGTAAGCCGTAAATGTTACTTTACGGGTTACTCGAAGAGAGGCCTAAGAGAGTAGGGTTTTGGGTTATATTGAAACACTGTCATGGTAGTAGGAACAATATGGACGAGCATCACAATCACATGGACCCATGCTTTTACATAATGCTCTTCGGTTCCATTGTAGGACCTGCGCACTTGTTGTTTCCTCGGAGCTGAACGATTCCCCTACATAGGATGACGGCCTGAGCCTGCACCCTAAACCCTGAAATACCTGAAACCACAAACCCTAAACCCTAAATCTCTAAACCCTAGTCCCCAAAACCTTTTTAAGTACGAAGCCGCCAAAACTTAATCCCTAAGCTCTCAAACAGGAAGCCTGCAGCTTTAAAACCCTGAAACTTAGACCCGAAGCCCTAAACCCTAAAGCCCTCAAGCCTAAAACTTTTAGATCCCTTCTAGATCCTTTGAAAGAACCCGAACCCCTGAAGGACAAACCCTAAACCCTTTTGAAACCCTAGACCCTAGTCCCTAAAGTAGATGCCAAAAAGCTGGAACATCAGGATCCTCATGCCCTTATAAGCTAAAGTATAGGGCATCCCCAGCACTAATCGTCCTAAATCCATGTTCCAACTTTCTGGGGATCACCCCAAACCCCAAACCCTAAACTCTAAACCCTAAACCCGAAACCCTAAACTCTATTCCCTAAGCTAAACCCGAGCCCGACGCCCCAAACACTAAACCCATAAACAGCAAAGCCGAAGCCCTAAGGGCAGGGAAGGGCAGGGCAAGGGCAGGGAAGGGCAGGGAAGGAGACACTGAACCCTAAACCCTAAACCCCTAAACCCTAAACCCCTAAACCCTAAACCCTAAACCTTAAACCCCAAACCCTAAAACAATAAGACCTTCCTTCTCAGGGTTCCCTACTATGGTTTTCCGGTTTGTAAGTTCTTTCAAAAGTAGGTTAATTGGGGTCTAGTAGGATCCGTAGTATGATTTTTACGGCAAAACCCTCAAACCTTAAACATGAAGCCCTGTACGCCCGAAAACCCCCCCTCTGGGGGATTGCCCAGAGACTCCAAAACCCCTTAATGAAGGAATATACCTTAAATCATATTAGGAATCCTACCATAATTTAAGGTATATTCCTTAATTAGGGGGTTTTGGAGGCTCTGGGCATAAGGCTTCTATAAGGGGTTTCTCGGCTTCAAAGGACCCCCCGGGAGGATCTTAACAGTAGATCCCTTAATTTGGGCCCGTCTACTACAGCTCCCCCCTCTGAAATCATCTTTTTTTTTCCTGTCTGGGTACGACCTATGCAGTTTCCGAAACATCATTCAAGGTCCTTACTAAACCCTAAACCCTAAGCCCTATAGTAGACCCTAGAAAGCTGGGCGTGGGGTTTTGGGGGGTTAGTGCTAGGATCCCTTATACTTTACCTCAAGGGCATGAGGATAATGATGTTCCAACTTTCTGGCTACTACTATAAACCGTTTAGGGTTTCGGGTTGAGGGCTTGGGTGCTAAAGCCTCGTGAACCCCAGAGACCCTCAAGTTCAACACCCCAAACTTGAAACAAAGCTGAAACGGGGGACTAAAGCCCCAAACCCTAAACTCCCTAAGCCCTAAACCCTAAACTCCCTGAACCCATAACCCCAAACTCCCTAAGCCCTAAACCCCAAACCCCCCTAAGCCCTAAACCCTAAACTTTGCAATCTAAAGGGTTTTCGTGTCAAGTCTGATGTTCCAGAAGTGGTCGGCTCATTGAGGCCGCCGCAGCGGCATTGGCCGAGTGCTTCGAGGCAGAAGGCACAAACGGTGTCGGGAGGAGTACAGCCTTGGGCCAGTGTTCGGCGGCAAAGTGAAGGGCCATCAAGGCCAGGAAGCGCAGATTGCTTCAGAGTGTCGCAGGTTGGTGCGCACTGGGATTTTTGCAGGGTGGCTATGCCGGCACCTCTCTCAACTGGCCCTCTCTTTGAGGCGTCAGACTCAGATCATAAGCCGCGGTCCAGGACAGGGGAAATTGGCAGCATTGGCAACTCCCTAAACTCATAACCCCAAACTCCCTAAGCCCTAAACCCTAAACCCCCTAAGCCCTCAACCCCAAACTCCCTAAACCCTCAATCCCAAACCCCCCTAAGCCCTAAACCCCAAACTCCCTAAGCCCTAAACCCCCAACCCCCCTAAGCCCTAAACCCTAAACCCCTAAGCCCTAAACCCCAAACTCCCTAAACCCTCAACCCCAAACTCCCTAAACCCTCAACCCCAAACTCGCTAAGCCCTAAACCCCAAACTCCCTAAGCCCGAAACCCTAAACTCCC